>QANU01007788.1:0-10632 GCA_003254905.1 Nissolia schottii
CGATCGCGTTTTGTCCAAAAAGTCTTACTCCCGGTTGCCCAAAAAATATTCTGGGCATACCGTCGTGACCCATTTATTTTTCCCTTCGGTCCGGAATAATTTCCTCAGGGACCAGGGACTCTTTGGCCGAGCCGGGAAATTCTACGGACGTTTTTCAGTATCAGGCGAATTTCCGTTCTAGTCGAAACTCGTCCGGCAACTCCCGAAAATTACAACGCAGCTAAACCTAGTCCGGTTCTTAAATTTCCCAGGGTTTCGGAGGTTTAACTCTCCTCCCCTCGCTTCCTTGGCGTTTCCCGGCCGTTCTCGGTTGCAAAACGGAAAGATTACCGGCTCGTAGAAGCACGGGATGTTACATTCCACCCCCTTACTGGAATTTCGTCCTGAAATTCGAGTAGCGTTACGTCCTTAACCCTAGTCAGGCCTTGTAGGGGTTTGGGAATACTTCCTCGAAAAACCCTAGCCTTTCCTGGCCCTTCGGGACTCAAAGAAACCCTAGAATCCATCCTTAGGGTTCTTCATTCGAATCCCTTATGATCATTCACTCGAATGATTTGCAGAGTTCTTGAGTAATTCGAATGCCGTATTCGAATACCTAAAATCTTACTTATTCATTCGAATGAATGTCGAGCTTCATTCGAATGAACTGCGATCTGAAGCCATTTCAAACGATTCTTTCCCTTTCCCTCTCATTTTCCTCTTCTCCTCTCTCCCGCGAGCAAAACCCTAGCAGAGCTAAGGCGCGCCTCTCTCTCACCACATCCCCTTCCCTTGCTTCTTCTTGCTCCTCCTTGCTACACCTACGGTTTCCCCTCTCCCTTAGCCTCCATCCGTGGCTTCTCCCTCTCTTCCTCACCCAAAACCGTGCCCCTTTCCTTTCCCTCTCCCAAATCAACTCCATTTGCATCATGAGTCATCCAAGTAGCCGGCCTTCTCGCTCCAAGACCCGGGGTCTTCATCCTCCCCCGGTTTCCCTAGTTGGTTTTCCTCGGAAGTGCAATGGCTCAATTTCGAGGCTAACTACAAGGAGCGAGACATTATGGAACCGAAGATTCTCGACTGAGATACCTTCGAGGTGATCGCACCGGAGATCCTGGTCTATCTGGACTCCGCGAACTTGCTGGAGTTCGCTTGCTTCAGTCATTCGATATACCCGCAGCTGGTTAGGGTTTTCTACAGCAACATGCGGGTGACGGATAACGTCCTAACCACCAAGGTATGCGGCGTACCGATCGAGCTGTCCTTGGAGTTACTCGGAACCATGCTCGAGATACCTAGGGCCGGGCACGAGCTGACTTCGGGGGTCTCATTCGCGGAGGATTTGGCCCTAGACACCATTGGGCATTCGGGCATCAAAAGCTCGAAGAACCGGCCGCAGGTCAGCAGCCTTCCGGTAGATCAGCGCGTCTACCATTATCTGCTGACGCACACCTTCATCCTGAGGAGCGAGAATCATTCTGTGCTTTCGCGAGACGACTGCTTGGTCCTATGGGCGCTGGCTGAGGGGCGCGAGCTCAACTAGGCTCTGATCGTGATGCATCGCATGGCCCAGGCCCGTACTCGCGGCAGCGCTCTACCTTATGCCGTGCAGATTTCCAAGCTTCTGGATTACTTCCAGGTTCCAGTAGAGGGTATGCTTTTATTCTCTTTATGCTTCTTCATTTGGTTTATAACATTTTTCCAATTTATATGGCCGTGAGGTGTACTAACGAAATCTTTATTGATGTGCTGATCTCGCAGGGGAGTAGAAGTGGACGTCGAAGGTTACCTGGAAGGTGGACTCCGGCTACCTGGCCAAAATGCACATCTCTCCCAAGGACGGTCAACTGGCATTCGACGCGCCAGAGGGAGGTCATGCCAAGAAGAGAGCGGCTCCTTCCTCTCCCTCAACTCCCTCTACCTCTGCCGGTCCGGCCACAGCCCCCGGCCTTGCCTCTCAGCAGATGGACCTGCTCATGAGCCAGTTCGATGCGCTGAGCGTGGACATGTCGCGGTTGGAGCGGCTCGAGCAGATGATGGGGCAGATGAGTCAGGACCTGGACGCGGTCTACAGGCACCTGGGGTGGACTAGGTCATGCTCAGGTTTAGCCCCGGCGGCGATGGAGGAGGATCTGACGCCGGCCACTGAGGAGGCCGAGTAGGACTAGTAGGGCTCTCTATGGTTAGGTTAATTAGGTTTATGTATAGTGGCCTAAATGGCAATTTTGTATAGCTTAGCGTAGGTCAGGGGTATTTTGGGGATTTGGCTTATAATGAGTCGAATGGACTCCTAACCTATTTATTCACGGCTAATTATTAATGAAAAGCTTATATTTTCTTTGCTTACTTTAATCTTGCAACTTAATGCATTTTAGATATACGCCTAATAGCTCGATTACGCGTCGAAAGGGCAATCTGGCCCGTGTGCAACGACTTAGGATTTCGGGACATCGGGTACCTCCCATGATGCACCTATTTTAAGGGATTTGATCTTAATTTGCGGAACAAGAAAGGAATTCAGGATTATGGAGGGATTTAGGGCAAATTAGGGCTCAAGGGCAAAATGGTAATTTTGGGGGCAACGGCTCCCGGTTAACCCTTGGTTAGGCCCATGGCACCCATTAGAGGTAAAATGGGAGCTACGCGGAGGGATTAAACCTAATTTACAACGGTGGGGCACATAAGTGGCACTTTGCCGTCAAAAGGAACGTTTTATAGGCCATTAGCGGACGTAACGGCCGTAACTCACGGCTGGGTCTGGGACCCTAGATGCATCATAGCAACACAGGAAATGGATTTGGATTCGAGAATTTGGCGAAATCGGACCTTGAACGGGGAAAAACTCATGACATTACAAGCTTTTGCCATGGAGGGGTAAAATTGAGAATTCAAGGAAATTCATCACTCCGCTTATCGGTACCCAGTCCCCACTAAGGTATGGAAGTGAAATGGGAAGGCCTTGGGTGAAAACAAAGCACAGAATGCAAAATGTCCTGCAAAATGGACAATTTTGCTGTCATCATTCGAATGAATGCAGATTCAGATTCGAATGAAAGAAATTTTTGTGCAGTATTCGAATGATTGCTGGAAAAATTTGCCCTAAGTGTTTCTTAACCTTTTTCCTTCCTAACTCCTGGCTCCCTGGTTCCCTTGGGGACCCCTGAGTACCTCCCCCTTGCTTTCTTCACCTTGGCCACCCTTCGGCCCACCTCGGGCTATCTCGAGGCTAGATTAGCATCGCACCCTCCAAATTCCTAAGGGTTCGGCAGCCCTTCCACCCCTCGGGGCTTTTCGGGAGACTTATGAAACCCTTACCCATAAACAACGCTGGGCCACATCTCTTTCAGGCGACATGGCCGTCCACTGACGTCTGTGAACCCTGAGGTGCTCAGCCTCAAAAGAACCGACGCTCGCTGTCCAGCACATCTCAACTCATCGAGTGTGCACCGTAATCATGCCCGGAAGCATGGTGCAGCTCAGTCCTCAAGCTCCGTTGGACCTAACCGCTCTGATACCTACTGCAAAGCCCTAGCTAGTCAACCTATGCTTAAGTCATAGGTTTCCCTGGCTAGGTAGTTGGATGCTGGGCTGTGAACTACTATTGTTCTAGGTTATCAACTGAAATTAGGGTTACTGAAAATACGGGCCAGTTTGAAACTTCCTTGCAAATACGCGTGTGTAGAAAATAATGAGCCTTGCGAATAATACTACGGATAGCGGCATAACTAGAAGATAAGAGAGTGCAAGTACATACCTGTAGCGTGGAGCTTTATCGGCGGAAGATACACATAGGGGTCGGAATACACATAACACACCATTATATTATAGTACATAGGTTTTATACATAATCTCGTCGAGTTGGATGATAATACACATACATCAGTGGCAATAATATACAAACGTAACAACTAAAAGCAAACTACGTACACGAGCGGCACTACTCGCTTCGTGTACGGTACAAAACCCTATCCCTACTGTAACACCCTAGCTAACTGCATACCCTCGAGTAGTACGCAATGCTCACTAGGTTGTTAATCATTTGGTGGGATTACTTATAGTCCCTTATTATCTTTCGAAAATACCAGAGTAAGGAAAATATGGACCCTTTTAAAACTTTTCTGTTTGTTACTTTATTTGCAAAGTATGAGCCACGCGTGAATCAAAGCATATAATACAAACGATAGAGTTGAAGCTTAAAGGTAATAATCGTTACTGGCATAAATAATTACATAGTCAAATATCTAGTCCATCACAAATTACAACCAACCGAGTATCATAATAGTTTACATATACAAGCCAAGTACCTCAAAATACATATCAAATTATAGCAAAATGTCCATCTGATGCCAAGCTAGACTGGCTGATCCTCGGTTCTCTACGGCTTCGCGTGCGGCTCCTCATAGGGCTCCTCGTAGCCCTCATACTCTTCGCCTGCTCCTGGAAGCATAAGCGTGTGGGGGGTGAAAACAGTTGTCCTCAGTGGTTAACCTTGGCGTAAGGGATCTCTTTTTCTCGCTTATCAACCCGGCCACTCAGGTGTTTCTAAGTGAACATGCATACTAACATCCTACTGATTATTATCTGACCTAAGGTCCTGATCAGCTTTATCTACTTTACTAGGTGACTGGGGAACTAGTCTTTCTTATCTAAGTTCTCGTACTCATTATCTTTACTTCGCGTATATACATAGGCCGTCTCGAGCGTTCTCTTGACGACTACACAGACATACATCATTGTATACTTATACTTCACATACTCATACATCATCATATACTCATGTAACTCATACATCAGATGCTCATGCTTGGAAAACATGGGGATTCTCTTACGCATACCGGCTCACCCGGGTTAGCGTCCTTCTTTTCTTTTCTTACGCATACCGGCTCACCCGGGTTAGCGTCTTCTCATTCTTGTTCTTACGCATACCGGCTCACCCGGGTTAGCTTTTTTTCATTCTTGTTCTTTCGCATACCGGCTCACCCGATTTAGCGTATTCTCATTCTTTTTCTTATGCATACCGGCTCACCCGGGTTAGCGTCTCCTCATTCTCCTTTTTCTTTACTTTCTTTCTTTCTTTCTTTTCTTTCATCATCATTAACCGATCCACCCCTTGGGGGGACTGGTGAGGGGCGTGTCCGCCAAGAGAGATGCTTCCTATCATATAGCTACATACTTGTTCCCTAAGGTTCAATTATGCTCTTTAAACTTTACGTGATTAACCTCTAGTTCTCATGATGCATGATAGCATAACCATTCCTAGCATACATATTCTACATGCAATGTTCCACATACATCATCATACAAATATGTCATGCACTCATCATAAACATACCTCATGACATGCTCATCATACATCATCATAAACATAACTCATTCATTCATCATACACATACTTGTAACCACTCAACAACTTCGGGGTCCTCCGCGGAAACCCACTCAACACCACTCCTGGTGCCCACTCAGCANGCGCAGCACTCTTCACGTAACCCTCTCAACACTCTAGGGATCCTCCGCAAAACCCGTTCAGCACCACTCCTGGTTCCCACTCGGCATTCTTCACGTAACCCTCTCAGAACTCCAGGGATCCGCCGCGGAACCCAATCAGCACCATTCCTGGTACCCGCTTAGCACTCTTCACGTAACTCTCTCAGCACTCCAGGGATCCTCCGCGGAACCCGTTCAGCACCACTCCTGGTGCCCACTCAGCATTCTTCACGTAACCCTCTCAGAACTCTAGGGATCCTCCGCGGAACCCATTCAACGCCTTCCCGGTACCCGCTCATCAACTTTCTAGACTCCTCTCGGTCACTATCCGCGGAACCACTCAGCACTTACTCCTTTACTTATTTTCTCTCATTTTCTCACATTCACACCCCAGGGATCCTCCGCGAAACCCATTCGGCACCGTTCTAGGCGTCGCTCGACAATTCTCTACATATTCCTCTCACTCACTTTTTGCGGAACTACCCAGCTATAACTGACGAACCAGAATCTGTTTCCTTGGTTTTTCTCGCCTTTCTTTCCCCTTTGCTCATGGATGCTCCTTGAGTTTTTCTCACATATTTCAACCATCATATACTAAGCTAGTCCAGGTCACAGGACCCTTCAGAATCATCTCCTAAGTCCTAGCATAGCATTTCTAACATAATTTATCATAAGGCATACAAGCACATAAACATATACAGCAAACATAAGCCACCAAGGGGTGGCCAAGCCAAGTTTACCCACTTGTAGAAGAACCTGGCAGTGGTGAGGGAAGCTTAGAGTGAAGTCCCACAGGCCTTGTTGTTTCCAAAGCTTGAGCTCCTCCTTTCTCCAAGGTGAAGAACTTCGAACAAAGTGGAGGGGGAAGAGGTTGTTCCTCTTGATTTTGGAAGGAAGAAAATGAAGAAGGATGAGGGGACTTTGGGGGCTGTGCTTTGGTTCTTGGGAGGTGGAAGAGGGTGGCACGAATGCTTGGCTTGAAGCTTGATGTTGGGTGTTCTTGGAGCTTGGCTTGGGGTGTGTTTTTGGAGAATGTGGAAGATGAAATTTCTCTTGTAAATTTGGGGGAAGGGAGCTCGGTTTTGGGGTGGCTGAATGGTGAGGAAATTAATTGAATTTTAAGATTTAGAAAAAGGTGATGAATAGTGGAAAGCATGGGCATAGGTATGGCTAGTGTAAGAAAGGTAAGGCGATGTGAGTTTTGGAAGCATGATTTAAGGGATTGGACAAAAATTCCAATCAGCCGTGCAGCCCCCTCTCTCTTAGTTCAGCTGTTGAAATTTTCATTTTCTCCCGGTTCCGGTTCGCTCGTGTTTTATCGCTCGCAGTCTCAGTGCGTCGCGTACAGTCGTCCGAAAAATATTCCGTTAATACCGTCGCGATCCTCTAATTTCCCCCTACCTAAGGGTATTAATATTTAAAGGTGTTTGTGAATTTTTCTCCGGGGGATTATTTTCACGGACACCTTTTGCGTGCCAGAAAATTTCATCGGCGAACAGCGGCCGTTCGGTTGTCCGCCGAACTTCCTATCGCGACACGTCTTATTTCCTAGGGATATTCAACTTAATAATTTCCCATCTTAATTCTCTAATCATGATTAGGAAATTAATTTAATAATTATGTTTACGATTATTTCTCTAAGGAAAAATCGGGATGTTACACCTGCACTCGGGTCCGGCTGTCCGCCACCTCCTCAGAGTCTCCTAGGCGCTCCAAGGGCTCCTCCTCCTCACTGCTGCTTAGGTCTGTCACCGCCGAGAAACCGCGTGGGACGAAGCGATGTGGCTGAGTGGTTAGTCTCCTCTTCCAGGCAGTGGTCCGGCGACCTCGAGCTCGAACCGTTGGGGTGGACGCATCGGGATCAGTAACTGGCGTCGGGGCTGGTGTAGGCGTCTGCTATGGCTCTGAAGGAGGCATCTCCTCATCGCCGTTGAGGCGAATTGGATCCCTGCTGCTGCTCCTTGGGCGCTCATCAACCCAGATGGGGTTCAGCGGCGAAGTACCTGGGGCTCCGAGCCTCTGCCTGGGAGAACGATCAGGCTCGTCTGGTAGGCGTGCTGGCGCGAAGGTACTCGTCTCCAGGAGAGTATCCGTGCGGTAATTTCGCATGCTGTGCGCGTGAATAACTAGACATCCTTGGCCGGTGGCGAAGTCATGGCTGCAAGCTGGATCCATAATCGAGTGGGGGTGAGAACTCTAGGTCCTTAGTGAGTTTCCTGTGGCTGCTAATGGTCCATTAACTCGAGTATCCTCCAGGCCGTTCAGGGGATCGCTAGGTGATCATGCATACTACAAACCCTACTGATTATTGTCTTTTGCTAAAACCCTGAACAACTTTATCTAAGTTAGCTAGGTGAATAGGGACTAGTGTTTCTCACTAAGGCTGCGTGCTCATGACTCCTGCCTTTCGGTTGTACTTAAGTTACTCGTCTCGGGTCGTTCCCTGGACGATACCTCATACATAAAACTCTTAAAATGCATACATACATATATATATATATATATATACTTTACCACATGCGCACTTACCTACCTAAAATCATACATATACTTATTCACATGCAAACATACACACCTACCGTCACTGATAAGTGCCCAATTTACGCAAATTTGACCTATTAAAAATGGCACTTATCTATTTATGTTTTAACAAACTATTTAATGAATTCCCCATTTTTTGTAGGTTTATAATATATTTTGTGAAATGGATGCAAGCAGATTAAATGAAGAATAATCCCATAAAGTGTGAAGCAGAAGGGCAAAAGTAGAAAAGAGCTTAAAACGAAGAAATCTGAAGCAAACCGCTCAGCGGTAAGCAAGGCATCGCTCAGTGCAAAAGGGAGAATCGCTCAGCGGTTGGACCCTGGCTGCTAAGCGAAAGTACGTCGACAGCAACTTGCACGCGGCACATTTATTGTGCCAGCTGGAGCCAGCTTGGCATGGCGGCGCCGCCCTAACACGTCAGCACCGCCCTACAAAAATTTGCCGAAGCATTTAATGAAGACGCGTGAAATGATAAGCTGCTCAGCGATAACTTCAATACCGCTTAGCGATAAAGCCAGTATCGCTCAGCGGTGGCATTCAAACCGCTGAGCGAAGGCACCCACCTTTTACCTATAAATAGATGGGGGCCGAGGCATTCAATCCATTCATCCATCCCCACTTCACTCACTCCATTCAGATTTTCACTTCCCATATTTTACATAGGATAGGTTTAGGAAGAAAGTTAGGGTTTAGAAGCTTTCCTTAACGGAAGTGCTACCGAATTGCCAACGATTGTGAATCGTGGTGGACGTGTGAAAGCATTTCACCACTCTTCTCAACCTACCATTGCTCTAAACCCCTGTAAGTTTGTAACCTATCCATGACAATGGATAGCTAACTTTCTTTCATGTTGGGATTTGATGTGCTTTATTTCTTAATGTATCCATTGTAACTTATGATTATATCTCATGCTTAATGCTAGCTTTTGTTAGTACTTTGATTCTTGATTTGAAACTTGCTCGTATGAACAAGAGTTATGCTAGTTTAGTTATAACCAGGTTAAGAACAATAGTGCTATGCTAAGCTTGATTTTATGCTTAAACATTGTGAACGAAAGTTACAATTATTTAAGTCTGACCTAGATCAATTCATTTAGTTCTTAATTGCCATAACTGGAAACCAAGAACTAATCGCTTTAACACCCGCATTAACGATGAGGTACTTTGTTAAGTTTGTGCAAGACATTGACAATTTAATAAAGGAACTTGTGATCTTAACATGCTTGAGAAAGATGATTAAGTTAAGAACTGGTGGCGATAAAATCAACAAGATTCATAGGTCATATTTAGGTTAATGGTTGCATTGAGAAATATTGCAATTCAAATCCCAACATGCTTCTTTACCTGCCTAAATTTAATTCCATTATTGTTTCCTTTATTTTATTTGCAATTGTTTATCATTAATTTACTCATTACAAATCACTTCTCATAGTCTAAAATATCTCAACTCAAAGATATTTGTTTTAAACACAATCCCTGTGGATACGATTATACCCGTCTATACTGCAATTGGATTCCTCGTGAATCTGAAAGCTGTAAGAAGGATATATTAAATTAACGAGAGTGTAAACCCATTGCAAAAAGCTTTCAACAGTCACACATACACTTACTCACTCATCTCATATTTACATATACCTATCCTCTATACTTTATGCTTGGGGGACTTGGGAATCTCTTACGCATACCGACTTGCCAGGTTAGCGTCCTACTTCTCCACTCTGGCACATACCAGCTTGCCGGGTTAGTGATCTTTTCCTTAGGCATACCGGCTTGCCGGGTTAGCACTTTCTCTTCTTACGTGTATCGGTGTAACAACCCGACTTTTCTTGTTCTTTAAGACATTATCTAGAAGAGAATTAAAAAGATAAAATGAGGAGAAAGGTGAGATAAAATGGAATAAATTCTAGTATCGATTTTATTTATGGAAGATTAGTTAAAAATAGTTATTCTGCGATTTGGTGACGTTCGGTGACGTCCGGATTGAAATTATGCAGTATTGGAAATTAACTGTGATTCAATAAGAGTCTGTAACATGTATTAATGTGAAAATAAATCAAGAATATGTCAAGTAATATTTTAGAATTAACCAGGATAATTAATAGGTCAAAACGGTATGCCCGGAATATTTTTAGGACGTCCGGAGATAAATAACTAATGAACTAATATGACATAAGAACACTAAGGGCAAAATTGGAAAGATAATTATGGCCAAGGCATTAGAGCCCCACGGCCAGCTCTCCAAGACCGAAGCCCTCATCTCAAATTTCCTAAGTTTCATTTCTTCCAAAACTCTCAAAACCTAAAGCTTTCCCAAAGTTTTCCAAAGCTCCATCAAGGAAGATCATCCTTTGTTCTTCATCACTTTAAATCACTCTCAAATCCCTCAAGGAAGCAAGCTAGCATCAAGGCTAGGAAGTTTCTCCAAGAGGAATTCAAGAATCAAGGGTCTAAACCCTAAATCACCATAACCTAGGTTTTATGTTCTTTTAACTTAGGAGCTTCAAGTAAGCTTCAAGTTTATATTTCTATCAAGCACCTAAGGAAGGCTAGGAAGAGTTATGAATGAGTTTTCATAATATGGTAAGGAGTTGTGTTACCATAATCCATGGTTGTGCTAATTAGGTTA
>QANU01007790.1:0-76222 GCA_003254905.1 Nissolia schottii
GTGGCTGATGCTTTGAGCTGGAAGTCTTTGCAGATGGCTCATTTGATGGTGCAGGAAGCGAAGCTATTGGAGGAGTTTCGTGATCTTAATTTGACTGTTGCACGTCAACATAACCGGTTGACGTTGTATCCTCTCCAAGTCAGTAATGATTTCAAGCAGAGGGTAGTAGAGGCTCAGAAAGCTTGCCAGGAGGACACTTGGTGTAAATTCCGCAAGGCTGTGGAAGAAGGTAAGATCAAGGAAGTGACAACATGTGATGATGGTATTTTAAGGTTTGACGGGCGCATTTGCGTGCCCAGAGAAGGCAGCTTACGGGAGGATATCCTGAAGGAAGCTCACAAGAGTCATTTCACGATGCACCCAGGTACTACCAAGATGTACCATGATCTTAAGCAGATGTTCTGGTGGCCAAGATTGAAGCGAGATGTCGAGGACTGGGTACAGAAATGCTTAGTTTGTCAGAAAGTGAAGGTTGAGCACCAGAAGCTACCAGGATTACTGAATCCTCCAGAGATTCCAGAGTGGAAGTGGGAGGCCATAGCTATGGATTTTGTTTCAAGCTTACCGCGTACTCAGACCGGAGTTGATGCTATTTGGGTGATTGTGGACAGATTGACTAAGTCTGCTCACTTTATCCCAATTAAAATGACTTACTCACTGGAGAAGTTGGTACAGCTATATATCAAGGAGGTGGTAAGATTGCATGGGGTGCCATCTTCTATCATTTCAGACAGAGATCCCAGATTTACTTCCCGATTCTGGACTGCATTTCAGAAGGCGTATGGCTCACAGTTGCATTTGAGTTCAGCGTATCATCCTCAGTCTGATGGTCAATCCGAACGTACGATTCAGACTTTGGAAGATATGTTACGAGCTTGTGCTCTAGATACGCCAGAAAACTGGGAGGAGATTTTGTCGTTTGTGGAGTTTGCCTACAATAACAGCTATCACACTAGCATTGGTATGGCTCCGTTCGAAGCATTGTATGGCAGGAAGTGTCAGTCGCCGTTGTGTTGGAATGACAGCAGGCAGTATCGTTGTTTAGACCCTGACGAAACCAGGAAAACAGAGCAATTGATGAAGTTGTTGCGTAAGCGAGTGTTCACAGTACAAAGCCGACAGAAGAGCTATGCAGATAACCGGAGGAGACCGCTCGAATTCCAAGAGGGAGATCATGTCTTCCTAAAGGTTACTCCGGCGACAGGTATTGGAAGGTCCTTGAGGATCAAGAAGCTGAACCCCCGATTCATTGGACTGTTTCAGATCTTGGAACGAATTGGACCGGTAGCATACCGAATAGCTCTTCCGCCGAACCTAGCCAACATTCATAATGTTTTTCATATCTCTCAGCTACGCAAGTATTATGCGTCCCCCGAGCATGTGCTTCAGCCCGAACAGATACAGGTTAGAGAAGATTTATCCCTACCGTTAACGCCGCAACGAATCATTGACCATAAGATTCGTCAGACGAGGAACAAGGAGCTTCCTATGGTACGAGTGGTATGGACGAACGGGGAATTAGAGGAGAAAACGTGGGAGTTAGAAGCGGATATGAAGAAAGCCTATCCGGAGTTATTTTGAGAGGTATGAACCCATCCTTATCTTTCAATTTCGAGGTCGAAATTTTTCGAAGGGGGGTGGAATGTAACACCCCAAGTTTTTCCTTTTACTAAAATTCCACTTAATAAATAATTAAGAACATGTTAATAAGAAAAAGATGAGATAAAAATGGAATAAAATTCACAGAATTTACTTAATGTCTATCGTATTAGGTAAAAATAATAATTTTGCGATCTCGTGACGTTTGGTGACGTTTGGGTTAGTATTAGGCTATTTTTAGAACTTAAGTGTGACTCAAAGGAGTCTGTAAAATACACTAATATGAAAATAATGTGAGAATATTTCAAGAAAAATTTAAATATGAACAAGGAAAATTTATAGGTCACAACGGTATGTCCGAAATATTTTTAGGACATTCGGATATAAATAGCTAATGAACCAACATGACTGAAACTAAACCAATCAAATGAAATTATGGCCAAAGGCCACTAAAACACCACGGGCAGCCCTCATCTCACGAAACACACACACAAGAGACCAAAGTTTCATTTCTTCTTCCAAAAGTTCTCAAAACCTAAATCTCCAAAGCCCCTAAGTTCCATCATCATCCTTTACCTTTTTCCATCACCAATCACTCTCAAATTAATCTAGAAAGCAAGCTAGCATCAAGGCTAGGGTTTAATCTTCAAGTGGAATTCAAGGAGGTCAAGGTTCCAAACCCTAATCTCCATAACCTAGGGTTTCTTGGCAAAGAACTCAAGGATGCTTCAAGTTCATCTTTCCATCACCATAATTCATTCCTAAGCATCCCAAGAAGACTAGGAAGAGTTGTTGGTGAGTTTTATCATTTAGGGAAAAGCTAAGTTTCCATAATTCATGTTTGCCCTAATTATGTAAAGGTTTTCATTTTTAGGTGAAAAGGAAACTTCAAGCTAGCCATCAAGCTTCAAGTCCATCTTTTCCATTATTCTACAAGTGGGGGTAACTTGAGTTCCTCACCTTCTTTGAGGGTGGATGATGAATTATGTGCTTATGTGTATATATATGTCTCTATGTATGTATGTTTATAATTGTTAGAATTGATGCTAGGCTTAGGGAAACGATTCTGAAGGGTCCTGTGACCTGGATTAGATAGGTTTATTGTATGTTTTAGATGTGTGAAAAGTTTAGGCAAGTGCTTGGGAAGAAAAGGGAGAAAACCAAAATTCTGCAGGTACAGGGCATCAGGCGCGCCAGGTGACGCGCTAAGCGCCGCGCTGAGCGGCGCGCTGGGCGGCGGGTTGAGCGGCTGTACAGGGGGCTGTTACGCTAAAGGCCGAGGGCCCCCAGCCGTTGAGTGGAAAACGTAGTTCCGCTGTAATAATTTGAGACCAGGAAATTTTATGGAAAATCTTGGAAGTACATATTGTAATAATTGATTGCTAACTTAAGATTTATAATTGAATTAGGTGAGTATAAGAGGAAAATGTTGTGAACGTATGAATTACATGCAGTATGTGACGTATTTCATGCATTCAGGATAAAGCAAGGTTAGAAAATGAGAATTCATGATGAGATAAAGAAAGAAAATGGAATGAATTGAAATATGGAGAAACAAGTATGCCATGTTGTAGGTACATGAATGTCAGAGATGCTGAAAAAGGGCTAAAGGCCCAATACTGAGAAAGGGCTAAATGCCATATGTTGAAAAAGGCCGTGATCACGTGAGCCACACTATGATCCCACTTCAGGAGGTCCGAGGGGCATCCTGAATGTGGAAGCCCGCCACAGGTGGTGCCGATATGGCACACCTGGAGGTGTGCGGTTACCACGCCTTTGCATTGTCGTACGGGGGCAAGCCTAGGTGGGGGTACAATATCCGCCCACTGTCGAGGGGTCCCTAGGGGGCACACGACAGGTGGAAGCCCACCACAGGGGTCACAGAGGACCACCTGGAGGTGCGAGGTTATTCCGTCATAGTAATGTCAAGAGAGGACAATACTATGGTGGGAATAACATATATCCCAAAAGCTCATTATTAAGTAATGCATGAGCATTTAGCATGTTTATTCGGTTATGCATAAGTATGTGAGAATGTGCATTCTATTTATTCTGACCATTTTGTTATGCATGAGAGATTATAAGCTATTATCCTGCTGTTATGTTGTTACCGTCAAGAGAACGCTCAAGACGGCTATGTATGTAAACGTAATGTTAATCAGCACGAGAACGTAGTAAGCAAGAGTAGTTCCCAGATCACATAGTAATGTAGATAAAGCCGTTCAGATAGGCCAGATAATAATCAGTAGGATATGTAGTATACATGTTCACTTAGAGATCTCTGAGCGGCCTGAAGTCCGACCTAATATGAGACGCGACTTAGGAACTAAAGTTACTTCCACTGAGAACCTACCGTTCTCACTCCCACTACCTTATTGACTTCAGGTACTGATGATGATTCATGTTTTGAGGATGCCGATGAGCCGCCAGCAGAGTCATGAGCGGCAGTGACAGGATAGGGACATAGAGAGAGTTGGATGTCCAGATTTTTGTGCCAAGGGTCTCTAGCAGCCCTTGTATTTTGATATGTATTTTGAGATGCTGTATTATGACTCATGTAGCGATATTTTGATCTATGTACATAGGATGTATCTTATGTATTATGTATTATATATACACCTATGTGACTTTGTTATGATGGACCACTGGTTGTATATTGGATGCTCTATTATACTACTGCTAAACGCTTTGTTATATTTGTTTTTCAGACGCATGGCTCTAGTTTCACAATTATGTAATGTCAATGAAAAGTTTAAAATTGGTCCTTATTTTCTTAAACCACTATTTACGAAAGATAACAATGGACTAAGGTATTCCGATCAGATAGCAAACAACCTAGTGAGCTTTGTTTACTACGTACGGGTAAACAGTTAGCTAGGGTGTTTCATTGGACGATATGCTTAGTGCATGTGTCCTAGATTTTAGAGGGATCTGGGAGAAACACCTACCACTAGTGGAGTTTTCATACAACAACAGTTATCAAGCAATTATTTAGATGGCACTGTTCGAAGCTCTCTATGGGAGACATTGCAGGTCCCCTATTAGTTGGTTTGAAGCGGGTGAGGCAAATTTGATCGCCGCTAATATTATTCAAGAAACTACAGACAAAATTAAGCTAATTTAAGAGAGATTGCTAGCACCACAGTTGCAACAAAAGTCACAAGTCGATTAACACCGGCATAGCATGGTCCATGCTAAGACGATACATTCATGATGACAAGCACATTCTATCTCAGCAAGACGTCAAGGTGGATCTCAGCATGTCTTACAAGAAGGATCCAGTTGCTATAGTAGACATATGTTCAAGAAGATTCACTCGAAAGAGGTGGCCTCAATAAAGGTCATTTGGAGGAACCACTCTAGAAAGGAAGCAACTTGGGAAGTAGAGGATGTGATGAAGAAATTGTACCCTTACTTCTTTAGCTCCTCAAGTACGTTAATAGTTTCGAACAACTAGTACAATTTTGGGGAGCAAAATTTCTTAAGAAGGGAAGAATGTGATGGCCTGTGTCTTCGAAAGGGCACTGCAGCGACACATCACGATGCGCTGC
This sequence comes from Nissolia schottii, assembly GCA_003254905.1. Classification (NCBI taxonomy): domain Eukaryota; kingdom Viridiplantae; phylum Streptophyta; class Magnoliopsida; order Fabales; family Fabaceae; genus Nissolia; species Nissolia schottii. Next base: position 5,151 of record QANU01007790.1, read on the forward strand.
AACGCTGCAATGACACTGAAGCAGCAAGGTGCTATAGCGTGCCCAGCGTTCTACAGCAACACAAAAAATGATCAGAAACCCTAGCGCTACACAATGACTTGGAGAGGAGGCTTTCATCCTCCTATAAATAGAGACCCCCAAGCAGAGCTACCATTGCTAATTCCTTCAGAGGTCTTAAGTTTCCACCCAGTACTGAAACTTTTTATGCTCAAGTTTTCTTGTGAGGACGCAGTGTTTTTACTTAGGGTAGTAGGTCCTGACGCTACTACTTTGGTAGCAGTAACGCTATGGCTATGGCGATACCAGTTCGATGTAGCGATGCCAGTTTGCTGTAGTGATGCCAGTTCACTACCGTGACACCATGTAGTAGTAGTAATCTTTCAGTTATGAGTTTTTCTCATAGTGTGGTGTTTGTTGGCTAATCCAAGTACAAACACTACGTCGTTTAGAGATTCTAGTGTCAGTGCTCCTAAGTTTCAGGCCATTATAGGTGAGTGGAGGTATTGGTGCGTTGACAGTGTGTCGCATTAGCGGTTTGTCAATCAAGCCAGTTGTGCTTGCATGCTTAGTTAATTATTTAGTTATTTATTTATTCAGTGTTAAATTAATTAATGTGTTTATATGCTTAGTAAATTGCATGTTTAGACTTAAGTAGAGACTTGTATATGATATGACAATATGATATTAAACTTGCCATAAATATTAGTATATAATATATCGGTAATCTATAAATAGCATGAGAACCGTATGATAGCATACTGCTGATTTCAGTAATGTTATTTATGATTATAATTTAGTTATTGGCACGAGTTCATCATACTCGGTTAATCTCAAATATGGGTTCAGTGTACCCACGATGATCTCAGTGTGCTTCATGGGTTCAACATACCACTCTTCAGTATCACAAGGATTTAACGTAGCGAAGCAAGGTTGGACTTATTCCTTCTTGACTAAGGATTGAGACTTCTATCTCCTTGACCCCTTAGTTGGAGGCGGACAGTCTTACACAGTGACCATTATCAGTACCATACTCAATTACCAGTGTTTCCAGAATATTTATATAAGCATCATTTAGTTAATTCTTTATATTGTTGTATTTATTTACCTGCAGCTAAATATGCATATATTATATGATCAATACGTGTTATGCGAGTGGTACCGTAGTACGCACCATTGAGTTGAAAACTCATCTCTCTGTCATATTATTTTTTCAGATACAATTGAGGATTGTGATAACGAACCTCTTGAGCATTAGCAGTTGAGATCCAGCGTTAGTGGAGAGCTCCGTTTTGTAGTGGGGCATACCAGTTATTATATTTTAGGATGATTCGAATAGCTTAGGTAGGGCCATACATTATTGCAATTTATTATTATTATTATTATTATTATTATTATTATTATTATTATGATTATTATAATACCAGTTTATTTATTAGTATTAGATGTAAACCAAATATTTAGCATTATATTTTATGTGAAGTATTTATTAAATAAATTGCATGCACAGTAGTTAAGTCACGGTAAAACTTTCGTAGGGGCAGTATCCCTACATGCGATCACTCCCAAGTTTGGGGCATTACACACAGAGAGGTGGATGCCAAGAGGATCAAAGAGGACATCGAAGCAAGTAAAGGGACGCCATGAGGCGCATGTGGAGGGACGCCGAGAGGCTCATGATGGGAGTACCTAGCAGCACATAAGTATAACCTTAACGGTGCACAAGGTTACATCTGCTAGCTCACTAGGAACCTGAAACCCTAGTAGCTCTAGTTTGACACATCCAAATATTAATTTTTTTTATTAAAACAATAGTTTACTTGTTAATTAAGCAATAAATTAATTTTGATCAATATTATATTTCTTAATTCTATAATTCATTCCTGTACTATTAATTTATTAAACCACATTCAACCACAAAAAATTATTAACAATATAGTAATTATAATATTTTTATAGTTCTAAACTGCATACAAAATCTTCTACCAAATTAAATATTTCATCAAATCATTAATATATAACTAAATTGATGAGTAAGGACCCGTAAAACAACATATAACTAAATTAATGTCAAAATTTAATGTATTAGAATTAAATTTTAGTAAAAAAAAAAAAGTCTGAACTAAACTTATAACAACTTTACAATATTAAGATTAACAATGATATTTACTGTAAAAAAATTAAAACTATAAAGACTATTATGCTGAAATGGTTTAATTTAAGCTGTGTGTATTACTTGTGCTGCAACACTTGTACACAACATATACAGGATGAAAGAAACTGATGAAACTAATGATTCAAAGCAAGGTTTCAAAATTTAATGAGTAAGAATTATTCAAGGACAATGATATTGCACTAACTAAGCCTAATCTCCTCGACCAAATATGTGGCAATGGATATACATTCACATCTAATATCAAAGTTATGACGAATGCGCATACCTAACAGAGCCATCAATAAAATGCTCAACTTTATAAATAGCTAACTAGACATATTTTTCCCCCATGTGTTATACTATTTCATATGTAATCATGTTTGTTTTATCCAAATGAAACGGGAAAAGGAAGAAGAAGATAAAATATTTACAAGTCTTAAAATGGGATTAAATATCATCTTATCTTTTAAGATGTTAATTGTCCCCACAAGATGCTCATGAGTTTTCAACAATTCATCCTAAGCATTAATCTAAGCACTCTAAAGTTTTTAGACAGCAAATTCAAAAAACTCTCTTTTAAACCTTTTTTGAAGAAGAGAATAATTTTTGTATATGATTTTAGAGGGAAAAAATGACCAATGAATAGGATTTTATGAACCCTTTCATGAATCAATCTGACCATTCATGAACTAATATGACCACGGGAACATAACTCTTGGAAGTTGAATAGCTTCATGGATGTTAACACAACCCTAGCAATTTGCTTTGAATTGTAAATATTATTTTATAAATTATTTTGACAATAGTTTGCTGGTGGTGCAAAATTTGAATCTCAAAATACCATTATCCTACTTGTTGGGGTTGGAGACAGTGTTTAAAGAAAAGAGACTCATTGATGTCAATGTCAGATTTAACAAACTTATACTTCCAATGACTTTTTATAGAATATAATTTTTATCAATTTAACTATTAAATTATAAGTATCATGTTGATCATTTGTGTCAAATCTTATAAAAAAAAAAAAATAGACATCAATTAGTGAGCATCTCATCAAATAGTTCATATTTTATATGTTACTGACTAGAGATAAGTGGCTTAAAGAGCCTCACCTCACCTACCAAGAAGTAGAAGAAGTTCACCTCACCTACCTGCACTCGCTAGCTCAAGAGGAGAGCTCCACAACACTCACAAGAGGAGAAGGTTGCAACACAAGTTCAGGAGAAAGTGTAACGAAGTCTCACATCGAGGGGGTTTCCTTGCAAGAGGGGCCTTATAAGGCCTTGGGCTCTCCCTCCCTAATAGCTAGCTTTTGGGGAGTGGTTCTCCCAAGGCCTTATGCTCGTTTCAGAAAGCAACCCAATAAGCACTCTCTAGGCCATAAGCCCAAGACCTTGGACCCGACTCGGCCCAACCTAGACGAGGAGAGAGCGACATGCCATCTTCATGAACTTAGCAGTCTGCGTAACTAAGTCATAGATAACGGGGGTAAAATAAACCCCAGAAATTAGGGGAAGTCTCTATTTGAATTCCCCGTGTTCTATCTCTAACTAACTGACTCAAGTCACCACGTGTTACTCATTCTCACTCTAGAATACTCACCAAAACCCTTGTATTTACTTGAGCATTGGAGTACCTTCTCAGGTACACACCACCACCACTCTCTCTCTCTCTCTCTCTCTCTCTCTCGCACGATCGAGGAGCCTGCGTTGGAACTTCCATCAAGAAGCCTTCCCATCATTTTACATGTGTTTAGGTAACCTCGTTTCTTATACGAATTACTTTGGAACAATATACATTTAAGAATTATATATTACATGAATTTTGGTTTACATTAAAAGTGTACTAAATAATTTTCGATTAATGCATATTTTATAAACATTATTTATAATTTATGAAGTTTCAATTTATCAGTAATTTTCTAAAAATACTCTAGAATAAAATGTTATTGAAGAGTGGAAGAATTGCTTTTAACTTATCTTGTGTCAACAAATCCCTCTCTATATTATATTATACTATATATACAACAACAACTAAACTTTATCCCACCATGTGAGATCAAATGCATGGATCAAGCGACATCATAATGTTCTATTTCGAACTATGTTTACATTCAAACCATTAACCTTTAAATCTCCTAATAGTTTTCTATATTGTTTTTCTATGTCTCTTTACCTCTAATGACTAAGTTACCCGTCATCTGATCTACTATCCTTACTAAGTTACCCGTCATCTTTAAGTCTTTTTTCTCACTATCCTTACAAACGTGCGGGTGTGTGTATACACATATGTATATATATTTGTTATTATATTTTCATTCAATGAACCTAAATGCTCATTTTGGTTTTTTTTAGTGTTCTTTATTTTATTCCTTAAAAAATAAAAAAAATATTACTAATTTAGTCTTTAGAGTTCGTTTCTTTAAAGTACTAATTGAAAAGAATTGTGTTATTTAAATTCATTATTTATGGAACATTGTGTTAACTTTCCTTCATCTATTATTATATGAGATTTCAATATGATGTGAATTCTATTAAAATCCCATTTAATGATTGATGAGTTGTATGTCAACATGATGTCCCGCAACAAAGAGTATAAATAATCATTCTCAGTTGAAAAACATAATAAAAGGACAGGTGGTGCAATATTATTCGAAAGTTATTTTCAAGAAAGGTTCCACAACTTTTATATATATATATANAATCTCTTGTGTGATATTCTTCCCCCTTTGCCTGATCTTACTTTCATTTCTCATATTAAGTAACCTGATATTATAATGCACACTGCAGGTATGAGGCAGAAAATCCAACCGCCACTATGTCCTCTATTATTACTTCCTGTATCAGCCACACATGGTTTGTATCAGCCCACGGGTGAGAATATTGATACCCACATACTTCTAAGTTCAGCTTAGAAAAAGGCTAGCCGTGGGTGCCACCATGAAGCTAACATAAATATTCTTTATTCAAGCTTTATCAGTTTTGTTTACCCAATAGTATATGCATATTAATATAATATAATATAATCGACAAAGGCAAAGCCTCATTAATGGGGAACATGGCCTGCTTGTGTGGTGCTCCATCTAAACCCCTAAAATTAAATTAAAAAAAAACCTCAAAGGGGCCAAAGTTATAATTATTTATTTGTTTATTTGTTTATTTATTTACTTCACTTTTGGAATTATAATAACTGAAACTTTAATATGTTAAGAGATTTTGTGTTTGATGTTATCGTCAGATCATGCTCCATTAAGGACAAACAAGGTTTATGCTTGCCAATTGAGGATTGAGTCAATAATGCTGAGTAGTAATTCCTATCTGTATACCGCGTAGCAGTCATAATAGTGATTCCATGCAGGTGAACCGCCCGATCTAGATTTTGTCTTTTTCAGACCGTACGATCAAGAATTTTTACCCTGGTATTGATAGTAACGTATCTTATACCCTATCAATTTGCGGTGGGTTAGGAAAATTCTTGAGTTCAAATGTTAAATATGTTATAAGTCTCATAATAAATGACACTAGTATATTAGCCCATGCAATGAAGGGGTGGGGGGACGATATAAAATTTTTAATGAAAAAAAATTAACTCCTTAATTATTAAAGTTATATAGAATATGTGTTTAAGCGTTTTGCTACTCGTCTTTCACTTCATCAAATTGTGTAGATTTTTTTGACACTAACCTTACTTTATATAAACTATCTATCTTTTCACTCTTTATTTTCGCTCCACACAAATTTTTAAAATTTTTCATTTTCTATTCCTGCCCCGTAAAAACTATTTAATCTTCTCACTTGTTATCACTGCTACTCTATTTTGTAATCATCTACATTTTTTATCCTTATTTCAAAAAAAAATATTTGTCTCTCTTTACCGAGTCCTTGTAAGTTATTGTAGTCATATCATGTATGTATGTATGCAAAAAAAAGTATCACCTATGACTATACCAAAAAAAAAGTACACCTAATATACATGTTTAGCATCGCATGACAAAAGCTTTCAAAAAATATATATGTATTATATCCTTGTGTCATAAATTATAAAAAAAAATGTTTCCAATAAATTCATTCTCACATTAATAAGCAATGGGAAAAAAATTGACATCTTTACATATATTTAACATCACTTGTTTGAGATATTACCTCGGTGATAAAAACTTTTACCTCACCTATTTGAGCAATTAAATTTATGATATTTTAATTAACCAAACTTGTATGTCTATCATCTGAGCCGTTAAAAATTATTTTTATTACCATCATTATTTTCATTAATATTTTAATAAAAATAAGTTTAAAAAATTCTCTAAATTTTTTCATTTCTTTTTTCTTATCACTTAATTCATATTATCTTAATAATAGACAAAGTGAATAATATTGCCAATTAAAATGTTTAACAACTTGTTCATAACATTAACCTATCAAATGAAAAATCCAGTGAGTTTTTACTCATGTAACACATTGAAAATAAAATGACCACTCAAACAAAATTTAAAACACAATCTCTTTTTTTTTAAAAAAAATTAATAAGATTCCTGGGTTATAAAGAAGTTTCAGAAAAATTATCTCATTGTTATATCAACAAGGTCTGACTGTGCATCTAATAATAAGCAAATATCAATTAAAACAACAAAATCAAGTACAATATATAAAAAATATACTAAAAAAATATTATTAAAATATTATAATTTTATAAATAAAAATTATAATAAAATATTATATATTATTTGAAAAAAAATTATATTAAAGAAAAATTGTATGATATATTTGATATAACACCTTTTATTACAGTAATTAATTTTATAAGAATTTTTTACCCAAATTTTAAGTGTGAACCGAACACAATTAAAGAAAAAAAAAACTTGATTTTCCCTATGTTTGTCTTATTTCTTAAAAGATTTGTTATATTTTTCCTTTTATATCTCATCAACCTCTAAGTATCCATCTTTTAAATCTTAATTGAATAGAATCTTTATGAATCATAAAAATTAACATTTAATTTAAAATGTATTCTTGCAATAGTTAATTACACACCAAGAAAAAGAAAAAAATCATATTTTTTTCGATCTCTTGATCACTTCCTTTTGAATATGTTTAACATAACCTTTGTAAGTTGATTTTTACTCAATAAAATATACGGTATATTTGTCCTAATTTTATTTTTATATTAATAAATATTGATAAAATAAATTTATCTAAGTTAAGATTTTTCGTTGATTTTCAAAATGAAATTAAAGTCCTTAATTGATAAGTTTTAAATTTAAGATCCTTAATTAATAGTGACATTAAACTTGAAGTCCTCCTACAATATTTTCTTATTTTGGACAATATCGTTAATCATAAAAATCGTTAAAACCCCAATTTCTCAACAGGTTCCTCATCCTTTGATTGTTGTCACAAAAAATTGTAAATCCTAGATTGGAGCTAATATTTCCTTGATATTCTTCATGATTTCTTCTTTCTTTCCCTTTTTTTATTTAGATATTTTTCATATTGGATATTCCCTTATTAGATAAAGATAATTAGTTCTGAAAAAAATATTGATCCATGACAGTCTCCACCTAATTGAATATCGATTTGACAATTTCAAATATGGTAAAAGCAATATGTTTTTTACCACAACAATATATTAGCTAAAGACTAGAGTATGAACGATGTGACGCACGAAAATTGTATAATTTGAATATAAAATATATCGGTGTAAAAATAATATATGGCTTAAATATAAATTTTAACCATATTATTAAATTAAAAAAATTAAAACTTGCAATAGGTTTGTTATTTTTTTTTAATTTATTGTAGCAATAAAAATTTTGAAATATATTTATAAATAATCAATTCCGCCACATAATTAGGAATGACAATAAGGTAAGGTGGGAGCAGAGGATCGATAGTCCCTATCCCGATACTATGCATAAAAATTCATTGCATCCCTACTTGGGTGCCTATGTTTCACCACTCTGCATGTATGAATAGGTACCCATAGATGACCAATATATTATTAAAAAATTTAATATTTTTCCAAGTCTAATACAAATGAAGTTGTCAAAGAATAATTTAGGATTGTTCATGTCCTGATTCAGCTCGATGGCTGGCTCGGCCCGATTCAAAGTTTTTTTAGTTGGGTTTGAATTATTAAATTTGACTTGGTGACCTTCTGAGGTGGGTTCAAATTATGCTTCAAGTTGGTCCAACCTTGGCCGAAGCCATATGGTTCTTTAAAATTTATATTTTATAAAAATTAGTGATAAATTATTAAACCTTAATTTATACTTCAAATAGTATTCTTTTAGAAAATGTTATGTTGCTTTTGAATTGATTTATTTATTTTGAATTATGCATTAAAAGATATCTCTTAAATTTAGTTTGTTACATGTTCTTATGACTTTACTATGTGTAATGTTCAAACCTTATATAATATATAAATATTGGGTCAACCTCGTTTGGCCTCTTATTAGTGAGACCATTATAGGGCTGAGTCTAGAATTTTTAAAAAAAAATGACTCAATCATAAAATTGGGTCAGGTACACATTTTGTTCAACCATGTCCATATACACCCTGGAACAATCTAAATATATAAAAAAAAAACCTAAAACACTTAAAAAAAATGTCCTCAAATTATCGAGAGAAAAAATGGCCCTCAATTTAGTAACCAGCTGAAGTTTAGTCTAATGCTAAGTGGTTAGTCTACCATAAAGTGACAAACCCTAATTCAAATATCAACTGAAAGAGTCGTCTAAAATTAAGTGACAATACTCTTATAAAATTTTCTCTAATAAAAGGATACATATGAGAAACTAAAATTTATATAATACGTTTTTTTTATATGATACATTTTTCTTACCCAAAATTTGATATAATTAAATAATATTTATATATATCATTATTATATGACACACTTAATATTTAAACTTAATTGAATTAGTTATATGATATGTTTATGATATGTTTTTCTTACCCAAGACATCAATAATTTAATATGTGTTGTGCTTGGTGATTGAATTTTCTTATTTAAGTGTAATAAATATAATAATTTTCTTATTTATGATGATTAATAATTATAATGTTAATGATTAAATCTGTGAGATTTATTTATCTAATTTAATTAACTAGTATGTGAACCCGTGCAATGCACAAGATTTTTTTTAATTTATAGTTGTAAAATTTATCACTTAAAGATACAATCTTTGACACCAACAAATGTAATCATGAATGACATAAGGTGTAATACAATAATAAAATTTTCATTCTAAATTCAATGTTACACAATTCGGTACTTCATAAGAAAGAAGCAATTACAGTATATCATACACTCTTAATACAACCGTAAATACAGTATCCCATTCTTAAAAAAAAGAAGAAGAGAGGTATATTATTATAATGTAATAAGAATATATTACGTCATATATTTATGATTGTGCATTTTTTGTTCATTGGCCGAATTGCTAAAAACATATATTTTCTATTTATTAATTTCTAGTGTCTTAACCCATGTAATTCACGGATGAGTTATATAATTTTAATTTAAATTGATTAATATATATATATATATATATATATATAAATTAATATTAAATTTATGACTTTAATTACAATATTTAAATGTTTTCTCTGATATGACATGCAAAAATATAAATTGGTAGAATAAATCAATTGAAAATTTTCATAAGATAAAATGATTATTATTAGTTGTATAATACATGCATGTGTAAAATATTTGATTTTCTTAGAGGAGATTTTAATGAGGTTTTGATTTGCAAAAGAGCATTGTTGAGTTTTAATGGACAGTTACTTGTTATATTTGTTTATCCATTAGTGAGTTTAGTCTTCTTTTCGTTCATCTTATAAAATTGGCTTGCATCTCCTGTGCAAATGAAGTACTCCCTGCATTCTCTTTTATCTATTTAAAACCAAACATAAAAAAAAAATTAAGGTAAACAAAAAAAATATCTTGATAAATATATAAAATGATTTGAACTGACAAAATTATCCTTACATAAAAAATAAATTTCTCTTCGTTGTTCTTCTCATCACTTATTATAATGATAAATAAATGCTCCACTACAAATTAATGTCCCTCTACAATTAGATTAGGGGTAAATATGGATGAAAATAATTAATGCCAGATATTGTCAATGAACAGATATTATGAAATCCTAAAAATAAAGAATGGGCAAATAAAAAAGAACGGAGAAAGTATATGGCTGGTATCTCTTGCTCACATTAAGTTATTTAGCATCTTTCGTGCAATTAATTTGATTGACATCTCTCATGCAAATTAAGTTCTTCTTCCACACCCTTTTTATCTATTAGTTTGGATAAATTTCTTCATTCAAAAATTAAGTCATTCATTTTTCACACAAAATTTATTCTAAAATTTTAATTAAGTGTCCCTAAGAGAGGAAGTCTTGAAAATAACACTTTCTTGATATTTTTATGTATTTTCTTAAAAATTAAATAAGGTTACTCTAGTAAAATTGTTTCAGCATTTAACGAAAGTGATTGATAAAAAGGAATGTATGAAGTATATGGTTGGCATATCTCATGCAAATTTAAGTATTACCCCTACAATTATAGGCGTCAAAATGGGTCGACTCGGCCCATTTAGGTTGGGCCACATCGGGTTGGGTCATTTCGAGTTATGTTATTTTTACGCTCGTAAAATACTAGCCCATTTTTATTCGAACCATTTATGGGTTGGCCCCTGGACCAATATTTTTTTCACTCTTAAGGACATTGATAAGTGCCCAATTTACGCAATTTTGACCTATTAAAAAGGCACTTATTCGCTTATGTTTAAATGAATTATCTAATGAATTCCCCATTTTTGTAGGATTTTTAATATATTTTGAAAAATGGATGCAAGCATAAATAATTGAGAATAATCCCATGAAGAATAGAGCAAAAGGGCAAAAGTGGAAAAAGAGCTTAAAAGAGGAAATCAGACGTGAAGGCCGCTCAGCGGTTAAGTGTTGATCGCTCAGCGACAAAGGAAGAATCGCTCAGCGGTGGTACCTGGACCACTGAGCGATCGTACCCTCGAACCCACTTGCAGCCGCGCATTTAATGCGCCAGCTGGAGCGAGCTGGATGGCGGTGCCGCCTGCAAAAAGCTGCCGGAACATTTATTACTCCGCGTGAAATGATTACGCCGCTCAGCGATTTTGCACTGCCGCTCAGCTATAAGGACTAAATTGCTCAGCGGTTGTACCCAAACCACTAAGCGATGGACCAGATTTTGCCTATAAATAGAGGAGGTTGTGCATTCACTCAATCCATCCCACTTCCATCCACAATACATCCCCCTTCCATCCCCTTCCATCCACAATACACCCTTCTTCCACCAAAAATTCATTCTTCCTTTGTATTTTTAGCTTAGGTTAGTTTAGCAACAAAGAGGAGGCTGGTGAAGGAGCCGGGAGATCGAAGAAGCTCGGCGAAGCCGCTGTCATGATAGCGTGGTAACGTGTCATGGTAAGCGTCCAAACCTTGCCTCTGAGATTCTCTTGTAAGATGGATTTGTAATCCTCTTGTTGTTGGGATTTTGATGAGTATTGTAGTATGATTGTATCCATGTAACTTTTGCATATAAATTTATCTATATCTTATGATTTGCTTGAATGGTTTTATGCTTAATGCTAGCTTTTGTTTAGTATTTTGCTTCTTGATTTGGGACTTAATTGTATGAACGAAAGTTGTATTAATTAAGTCATAACCAAGTTAAAATCAATATTGCTATGCTAAGCTAGATTCTAGACTTGAACGTTCTGAACGAGAAGTTACAATCATTAGAGTCAGATTTAAATCGTTTCATCTAATCTTGTTATCGTAACTGGAATAAAGGTTAGCCGTTTTAACATCTGGAATAACTCTGGCGTACTTTGTTAAAGTTTGTGTAAGAAATTAACAAATTTAACAAAGGAAACCTGTGATCTTTTCATACGCGAAAGCGATGATAAGTTAAGAACTGGTGGCGGGCAATCAATGAAATGATAAGTTCCGTGTAATAAGTAACTGGATGCATGAAACTATGATATGATTCAATTCCCAACAAGCTCTGGAACTATCTCTGATTTGTTGACTATTTACTTTTCTGTTGTTTATTTACTTATTTAAATTATCAAAACAAATTATCAAATCCTTCACTTCATTGTTTAATTAATTAAACTCAAGAACGGTATTTTTGCAACTCTCTGTGGATTCGACTATACCCGACTATACTGCGATTGGATTCCTCGTGAATCTAAAAGCCGTAAAGTAGGATATATATTTAATTTGAACGACAAAAGCGCAGATAAGCTTTCAACGAAATTGGCACAGTTGTGGGAAACCAGACTATGTCAAGATTGGAGAAAGTGTAACAATTGGCTTTCATCAGACATGCTTAGGGTATGCGTCCTTGATTTCGCATCTACCTTTGGTAGGGTTTGCGTATAACAACAGGTACCAAGAAAGCATCCAGATGACCCGTTTGAAACTCTTTATGGGAAACATTGCAGATGTCCCATTGGTAGGTTTAAAGTAGGTGAGGCAAAGCTTATAGCTCCCGACATTATCCAAGATCCCACAGATAAGATCAAGCTTGTTAAGGAAATGTTGTTAATAGCACAGTCTCGGAAAAAGTCCCAGGCCGATTAGTGTCGACATAGTTTGGAGTTTGAAGTTGGGGAGAAGGTCTTCCTGAATGTGTCCCCGGTGAAAGGGTGCCTCGTTTTGGCGAAAGAGGGAAGCTTAACCCTCGGTATATAAGTCCATTTGAGATTACCAAAAGGGTTTGTTCAATGGCCTACGAGTTTACTCTACCACCTAGTTTGACAACATTTCACCCAGTGTTCCATGTATCGATGCTCAGACGATACATCTGCGATGATAAGCATATTCTAGCTCAACAGGACGTCAGGGTAGATCCCAAAATGTCTTACAAAGAAGAACTAGTGGCCATAGTTGACAGACAAGTCAAGAAGCTTCACTCAAAGGAGGTAGTCTTAGTGAAGGTCATTTGGAGAAACCACTTTGGAGAGGAAGCAACTTGGGAGGCAAAGGACGCGATAAAGAAGTTATACCCCTCCCTCTTCGATTCTTCCAACATGTTCCAAAGTACAGTCAGTCAATCAATTTTGGGGACCAAAATTGTTTAAGAGGAAAAGAATGTAAAGAACCAAGCTTTCAGAGGCACGCTGTAATGCCCATAGTGCGCTACAACAACGCGGGACGAGGGACACACTAAAAAAAATATTAAATCAACCAACACTGAAATAACTCTAAGCACATAAAAAAAACACTAAAGTTACTCATTAAAATATAATATTTTCAGAATAAAGGGTAGTGTTGGTATTTCAAACCAAACATGGCGAAAATCCATTGGTCGTAGCCGAACGGACGATGGTACCGGCGCAGGGAATCGGAAACCCACCCTTATTTGCTGACAGTCCTCGCTTGACGGTGACCTCCACGCCACGTCATTGTCCAGTCCCTTATCTCCACGTCATCCTCTCTGGGGTCCCCCTAGTTAATCGAACGGCTAGGACCCCCTCACCTTGCCCGGAATCAACGGTCCCGATTCCTTATTCTAGACTCTTCCACCCGCTTAAGTATAGACAGAGAGCGTGGTCAAGTTTTAACCAGGGTTAGATTACTTAACCAAGCTTCCCCCATCGGGTTAAAGAACGTTCGTAGCGCGAGCGAGAGCGAACGCAGCGAGATAGAAAGAGAGAATAGACAGAGGAGAGAAGAAAAAAGAAAAAGAGGAAAGAAAGACGGATAGAGAGAGGGAGCCTTCGCGGGTGTGTTTTGCTTGGTCGAGAAATCCTTCCGAGTCAACTCGGACGAGTTGTCTCATACATTTCTGCATCCATCGTACGGTAGCATTCGTTAATCCTGACGAATTCGCCGTCGATTTTTTTTCCCGTTCAGATCTCGGCATTGGGGCGTGTTGGCATTCGAAGTTTCAGCTCAATCGATTTGGCTCCCTCTTGATTTCGGGTATTTGAATTCATTCCGGTTCGATTTGTTTCATTCAAACATTGTTTCTTTAGTTTTTCTGAAAATTCCCATTCCCATCGTTTTTTAAAGAGGAACTGTGTCGAAGCATGTTATTGCTGTGGTTTTGGTGACATACATGTTTCCGTGATCGAAGCTTTACGTTTTTGGTGGCTTCAAAAATGCTTTCTTTACCGGTTTTTCTTCCCCCCCCCCTTTGCGTTGCTTTTTTATGTGAAGTAATTGACATTGATTCGCTTAAGTTACTGTTTGCGATGGTTTCTAAAGACTATCATTTATTATGATTCAATTTGGTGCCTGGAAATTTTATGCGTGTGAAAGGCTTAGTAGTGATGGCCCGTGATGTTTAAAAAAACCTGAAGCTTTGAATCGCATCTTAGTTGACGGTTACATCTATTTAACTTTTACTCCAGATTCATTGAACTTGGTGAGTGTTCAATGTTAGAATCTTTCTTTTTGATTTATATATATAACTTTGTTACTGTCTGTGATCTGTTATAACTTATTGCATTGGATTTTGATTGAAGCTTCATATTTGTGCAGGTTTTATTATTTTGGCATCGGAGCATGATGGCCTTGTCTATGTAGCATTCACCTAGTATTAATATCCCTGTGGTTTCGGTCCATCTTGTATTTATATCCTTATTCCTGGTTTTGGTCCTTCACTCGTGTGGTTGGAAAGTTTCGTGGTTGTGTAGTTCTAATTGATTCTGACTGATTGATGATCGTTGGGGTGCGAGAAATTGGTCTCACTCAGTCACCATTGGCTCTGGAGTTTGGCAACAACTGGGGAGGGAGGAAGCTTTCTTCGCTGCCACCTCTGTTGCCTCCCACTGTGGAAGCCCATCTGATCCCGTCTACGGTGGTGTTACATGTCTCGTAAACTAGACGGTCCTGTTCAAACTCACATGGCTGTGGCAGTTATAAGGAGCCCCCTTAGCAGGGAATACCATGGGAACCAAAGCGTGGGAGGGAGACAACCTGCTGGGAGGAGGCGCGTTTTTGTGCAGACCGAAAAGGGGTGTGTTCTTGGCATGGAGTTGGATCGTGGTGACAATGCACACACGGTGAAAAGGAGGTTGCAGCTTGCCCTTAATGTTCCAACAGAAGAGAGCTCACTGACTTTTGGGGATATTGTCTTAAAGAATGACCTGAGTGCCGTTCGGAATGATTCTCCACTTCTTCTTACCCGGAACTTTATGCACAGAAGCTCATCCACTCCCTGCCTGTCACCCACTGGAAGGGATATCCAGCAAAGGGACAGGAGTGGTCCTATTGAGATATTGGGGCAGTCAAGTCGCCTTGATAGAATGAAGCATATGGTTAAGGACATTACAATGGCAATCAAGATGGGGATAGATCCTGTTCCTGTTCATAGTGGGCTTGGAGGTGCATACTACTTCCGGAACAAAAACAGCGAGAGTGTTGCAATTGTGAAACCAACGGATGAGGAGCCTTTTGCCCCGAACAACCCAAAAGGTTTTGTTGGTAAAGCTCTCGGACAACCAGGTCTGAAACGTTCGGTTCGGGTTGGGGAGACAGGGTTCAGGGAAGTTGCAGCTTATCTTCTTGACTATGATCATTTTGCAAATGTGCCTCCTACTGCCTTAGTGAAGGTTACACACTCGATCTTCAATGTCAATGACGGGGTCAATGGGAACAATTTCAGGAGGAAGGGGTTGGTTAGCAAGATAGCATCTTTCCAGCAGTTCATACCTCATGATTTTGATGCAAGTGATCACGGGACATCTAGCTTTCCAGTTGCTTCTGTGCATCGTATAGGTATATTAGATATTAGGATTCTTAACACAGATAGGCATGCTGGAAATTTGTTAGTTCGAAAACTGGATGGCATTGAGGCTTTTGGTCAAGTAGAGTTAATTCCTATTGATCATGGGCTTTGCTTGCCTGAAACTTTGGAGGACCCGTACTTCGAATGGATTCACTGGCCGCAGGCTTCGATTCCATTTTCTGAGGATGAGCTTGCCTATATTGAAAATCTTGATCCTGCTCAAGATTGTGATATGCTCCGAATGGAATTGCCCATGATTCGAGAGGCATGCCTCAGAGTCTTGGTACTCTGCACCATTTTTCTCAAGGAGGCTGCTGCTTCTGGTCTGTGTCTAGCTGAAATTGGCGAGATGATGACTAGGGAGTTCCGCAGTGGCGAGGAGGAGCCCAGTGAACTTGAAGTTGTTTGTTTGGAGGCAAGGAAGATGTTGGCAGAAAGGGAGGAACCATCTCCTAGGAGCGATTTTGGAGATAGCGAATTCCTGTTCGATATAGACTGTGATGAAGATGCAGCAGATTTCACTCCAAAGATGGGTATGGATGATCCACCTCTTCTGGCCAGAGCACCTTTTCAGTCTGGACTCGGGACTGGGCATGCTCGCAGCCCACTTTCTAAATTGGATGAGTGCATTGAGGAGGGAGAGGAGGAAAGTGATGGAGAATATCCTCAGGGGTTAGTCACACTTTCTGCTCAAGAAAAAATCCCAACAATTTCAAAACTCTCTGTCTCTCTGAAAAATACCACGCTGGGGGAGAAAAACCAGATTCACCAGGTACATTCGGGAGGAAAGGCGGATAATGGCTATTATGCAAATTCGTCATCAGGTCATAGGAGTGCCAATGAGCAGCTTCCTGCAAGCGTAAGCTTTGTGAAGCTTGCAGATATGACTGAGGATGAATGGACATTGTTTCTGGAGAAGTTTCAAGAGCTGCTGTATCCGGCATTTGCCAAGAGAAAATCAATAACGTTAGGTCAGAAGCAGAGACAGAGGCTTGGTACTTCGTGCCAGTTTTGAAGTTGAGCGTTACGTAGGTATGGTAGGAAGAACTATAGAATGAAGAATAAGGCTTTTATAGGTTTCTGGGAATGAAGGATTGTTAGGATAGTTTCTGGTTTTATGAGATTTGGATGAGTGCTTTATTTGGGAGCAAGGGTAGGAAGAACTGCTGTAAATATTGCTTGGCATGAGCTAAGTGGTGAGCTGACTAGAATTGATTGTACTTTGATTTTGTGATTTCTTTTTTTTTTTTTTTTCCTTTTTTTACCTTGCACTCTTTATCACTCGTTTGATAAATAATTTGTAGGATCTTGAAATGAAATTTATGTATATAGTGAATGACATATACTTTCTTTCCCCCCTTAATTTTATGGCTAAATCTACTTTTATTTTCTGGGGAGCTCCATAACTCCTGCTGGAATATGTGGCAGTTTAGGTTGACGAGCAGGGAAAGAAATCATTCTGGTTGGGGTTGAGTTTAGCGAAATCTACTTTCTAGAAGGTTTTATTGTAATTTTAGATAGATGGTCTCAAGTGTGGATAAAAGATAATTGTTGTATCGGACAATTAACAATCACTGCAAAATTTTATAGAACCTTGATTACATATGTGATCTCTGAAACGTATTTATATATGGTTAGATATTTTTGGGTAATATTAATATTTTTGCACAAGTCTAGAAACAGATCAATAGTTTCGGATGGGATTATATCATTATTCATTTAATTCTTGCAAAGTCTACAAGTGTTTTCGGTGTGTTGCTTGCATTATTATTCTACTAGCTTTGTATGCTGGTTCAACCTCGAATAATTGTTTCTGTGAAACATGCTTTAACTTTGTAATAGGCTGTTTGATGGTAACACATCATCCGTAGTCTCTTGTGCAGAAAGCCGTGTAAAGTTGGTTGCATCGTGTCACTTTCTTATCCTGGGACACGTTGATGATCCTTGTATTCGTTCTTTGAGCACGTTGATTAGACTTTGTTTTCGTAGATGGTAGGCGTGAAGGAATCATCAACCTTTAATGCAAAAACCGGGGATTTCTTTTGTTGTCTTGTGCCAAGCTGCTTCAGAGTCCTGCTAAGCCGGCCGCGCTTATTTTTTGACCTATGTGAGTCACTCACACTACACTACACTACACTGTTCAAGACGGCTTCTTTTCTCACAAGTGAATGCCATTATTTTTCTGCCGTCGCGACATATATATAATTTTTTTGTTTTCTTTCTAAATGGTACAAGCAAGATAATAATATAAAAAGCGAATTTCCTTTTTCCATATTTTCCAAGTATGTGTGGATTATTTAAATATTGTTGGTTGAAATGGACATGAGGACTGTCATTACCATATGTCATGGTTTGTGCAAATTATATAATACACTACACAACAGTTAGAACTTCAAAACAAGGGTCGCCGATGCTGACATAGAAGCACCACATGTATTAGAAGAGGAACGTAATGTTATTTGTATAACTCGGCAATAATTCACTTTCACAAAAGCATAAGACTTACTATGCTCACGTCGTTTCCTTCCATGGTAAATCCTATGTTTTTGTGAGAGTATTTGAGTTATATTAATGAGTTTTACAAATAACATTTTTCATATTAAAAACCAATGAAGGAACATAATGTAACGATTGGACCAAAATAATTGGCTTTTGGACATGTCGAGAGGCTCAAATCCTCTTCAGCTTGCTTTTATTGGTTGGTATTAATTAGGTTATAAGGCAATTCATTTCTCTCTTTAATTTCGTTGTCTACAGGAAAAGGAGAGAACGGACTGCTCCCTTCTTTCCTTATCATTATAATTATACTAGTAAAAATTAGTTCTAATAACTTTATATTTTTTAACGCCTTGTGATAGCGTAGTGACAAATAGCCAAAGATCGGTTTAGATGTATGGCAAAAAGATGAGCGGAAATCAATGTATATAATATACACAACAAAGTATAAAGAAGCAGATTGCTTAAATAAGACGCTTCAGAACCCTCTAACAATGATCAATTTTGACTAGTTTCTGTAAAAATTGGCCTTCAAAAAGTGTGCTTAATTAAAACGGCGTGCTATACATACTACCTCGTGGGGTTTAACATGTCATTGTCAACAATTCTGTAAAGTTCTCTACAAAATGGGATAAACATAAGAGATTTGGTGGAAGTCTTGATCACTGATAAACTAAGTTCCAACAACTTTTTTCCATGTGGGCCTGATAGGATTTTGGATCTTGTACAATCTAAACGTAGTTTAACACCAGTTGCCATTATGGGAAGTAATGTGGCCATGAATTTGTGCTGGGAAGATTAGTTAGTTTGGTCTGAGTGTGGAAACTGTAAAGTGATTTCAGTGAAGTGGCATCCTAATCTATAGCTATATATTTTCTGTAATATTTTATTATTTGTCGAGAGGCTATTCATGGTTTGCATTGCAAGCAACAATGATACACCGGCGGGGGGGCTCCCTTAATTAACCTCTTAAAGCAAAGTAATATATAATATGACAACTTTTGGTTCATGTCTTGTGATAAGAAGGGCGAAGAGAGTGAGAGAATAGAGACATGTTTTTAGTATCTTTAGAGAGATTGAATTAAAAATTGTCTTGAAACAAAGATAATTTTAAAGCTTTTTTTTATTTATCTTCTCTTTTAAACATAATTTTATTTTTAATGTCTGTATTTCTTGACATGAACTAAATGCTATATTGAGCTATGGGGATGATTTTTTCAACTTGAAGAAATTGGTAATCAACATTATGTGGTTAGAAGCCCCGATTCAACGCTATTATTATTATTATTATTATTACTACTACTACTTAATATATTTTTTGTCCTTAAAAATTTATAAATTTTGTGTTTTATTCCTAAAAGTATTTTTGTTAAGAATAAAACACAAAATTTATAATTTTTGAAGGACTAAAAACATATTTTATTTTTATTTTATTTTTCACTTTTAATAGATTTTGATAGCATGGTTAAAAGTTAGGTGATATGTCTACGCTTCACATTTAAGTGTTTTAATATGTGTAGACATGTGTAAAATGTAAACTGAAGATCTTTTTCTTAGCCTTGACATCACATGATAAATTATGCTTAACTTTATACTTAAAACTCATCAATTTAAAGCAAGGCATCTATCCGCACCAGTAACAGAGTGATCTGTGTCTGATCATTTGTGAACAAGTGGACGCTACAAGCATACAGGACCTGAGATGCATGTGAGCTAGAGTAAGGAAGTGAGTTTAGATGCACCTTTTTATGTGAGTTACAGAAAAGAATAAATCTTTAGAAGGATTTGGATTCTCTAAAGTTAAATTTCTCTTACTACTAGATCAATAAAGTAAAAAAAATAAGATTTATATGTAATAATGAGATTTTTTACTTTATTTTATAAAGTAACAAATTTCACTTTAAAATATCCTTGATTATTGTAGAAATATGTAGGTCGTAAAGAGTCCGATGCTTGTGTTTGACAAGTCTTTTGACGCAGGAACTCTTGAGGCTCACGTTTCACATCAAATATTTAATGGGAAAATCCATGAATGGGAATTCTTCTTTGGAATATTTGTGGTAGAAGTAGAAAGTTGTACTATGCAAAACCATACCAGAAAATATCTCTCCGTGATGCATTGTACTAAATCTTGTAATGCACTATTTTTTATAATTATGGCCAATGAGTTAGCGTACTAGCATAGATCAGAGGAAACTGATTTTTTCTTCTAGATTATAATAATTTTTTCAACCCCTTTCATGGCTGAAAGGGTTCAAGATTTTGGATTCATGTTTGCTGAAGTTGCACCCCAAGATTTTTGAGGATAATAACATCACGTATAGGCTTTTAGCCCATAGTTTAATGTCTTAATTCATTGCCCACAAACTTAATGGCTAATAATCTTACTTTTTAGCTTGTATTTTGGTCGATGAAACAAATAAAGGTCGATAGAGTTTGTTTCTCAAATTTCAATCCTGAAAACGCTTCCTTTTATTATGAGTGGTTCTAGAAAAATAATTTACCAAATGATGTTTTCAATTAAGTGCAAGAACTTAAGTACTTAACAAAGAACCTTGCAAGATATTAGAATTCAAAACATATAGGGTACTTTGTATGAAAATGTTTACTTGGATGCAATTTGTATAATACAATCCTTGAAAATAATAGGAACTAGCTAGGAAAGAACATTAAAAGACATGCTTTACAACTACTCCTAAGAATTGAAACAAGAGTATTAGAAGGAGTATTCACAGTATTTTCTATTGAACTCTTTATATCAGTGTGAATGAGAGTGTTTTAAAGTGTGCACTATGAGTAATAATTTTTCAACCTAGACAAGTGAATTCTAATGCACTATTTAGTAGTCTCGAAACATGCTTGAGTAATTTGAAGTGTTTGGCGCATACGTGATATTAAGATATCTCGATCAATGCATATGTGAGATGACTATGAATTCATCTCTTCAAGACTACGAATAATTCAGAAGAAACTTTTTACCTGTTCAAAACTATTTCTCTATGATAAAGGTTCGAGATCGAAATGCATCCACACTTTCGAGCTAAGCACGGCCCTTTTTTAATTTGGGTGAATTTCCACCCAACACTTACACCTACAAATGTCTGTTTTAACGTATGATCTTCTTTTCCTTGTTCATTTTCTTGGACCAAAAGCATAGTCAAAGATCAGGCGCTAGGGGATTATCCCAAATCCCATGATTTCTGTATTCTTTTCTTTTGTTTCCAACATGGGTTATGATGACACTTGGACGGGGTTGCCATGGCATCATATCACATCATGTTTATCGTTCATAATTATTGGTCTTGTGGCTATTAACTAGTGCGCCTTAGTTAATTTTATAAGTGGGCCTATGGCCCATAGGGTGTTAGGACCCACTGCTTACCCTTACCAAATGATCATAGTCCTCGAGGGTTTGTTTTTTTATTTTTTATTTCAACTCATTTTATGTTGAACATTATGTTGATTTACTCATTATTTGTCATGGAGTTAAATATATTTTTATTCTCTCATAAATTTTGAATTTTATGTTTTATCACTTATGATGGTATTATGTGGCTTAGAGAAGAGGGGTTGAATCTAAACAGGAGTTTTTGAAAACTTTTTCTTGAATGGTTATTTCCTTAAATTTCAGGAGATATCTTCTTATATTTGGGAAGACTAGTTTAAAAAAGAAATTTTTAAAATAGAATTTTGATTGAAAGAATGGAAGCCGTAAATAATGAAAGAAAGGGAGATCACGCAAGAGATTTATACTGGTTCAATTCCTACGAGTTAGGAATCTACGTCAAGTTCTTCAAGTACCTATTTCAATATTCTTTCACAAGATTTCCAAATTACAAACACTAATTCAACAGAACAAACTCTCGAATGGTGATAGATCAAAAAGCAAAAAAAAAAAAAAAAAACTCTCAAGAACAAATAACAAACAAGTGGCTCTTACAGAAATGCTCTCTATGCTCATCCTTTTTCACTCTCTAAGTCTCTCAAGCATTAGAGCTTCTCTCACAAATAAAACAAGATTTGAACAAGGAGATTATATAGAGATTTTCAGATTGAACCTTGAGAGGAGAAAAAAGAATAGAATAATGGCTTCAGGTTGTAAGTATAATAGAAGGCTTTTTGGTCCTTCTCTTTTTTCTGCCTTGATAGGTCACATCACTTCCCTTTTTATAATCAGAAAATTCTGACCGTTTGTCATTTGAAATTCAGAACGTTTGCAGGTGTAGGTGAGCTGTCTTCCGTCCATTGGCTCGTACACGTTCTTTTGTACCAAGAAAAATCCTTTTATCCGTTGCGTAAAATTCTCTTTTGTATCTTTTTCCTTTTCTTTTCTGACGCCTTACTGTTTGCGCAGTCTTATCATGTTTCTCAAATTCTGACGCCCTTACTGAAACACGTTTCCATATTTCAAAATTAATTTTCCTTTCTTCCTTTTGAAATATTCAACTTGACAGCTCTTAATAATTCTGCAGCACGTCTTCTATGCATTGCCTTTTCAATTAATGTTTTATTTCTTTCCTTTCTTTTAGGTCTGATGCTGCCAGTCTCCTTCTCTCTCTCTCTCTCTCTTTCTTTTTGTTATTTGCTTCCTTTGGGAAAAAGTTCTTCAGCTTTTCCTTCGTGTCCTTTCATTTCAAAAATTAATTGGATCCCCATCCTTTCTTTTTGAAACATTTTTCAGTACTATGAACATATTTCTTCTTTCTCTATTTCCATAAATTTGGCTGATGCACTTGTCTGTGTCAATGCATTGGAAGTATGCATTTCCCAGCATATATTATTTCCTTTGCAGCACGTTTTTCTCTTCTCAAGAATTCTATTTTCTTTATTGCTTTTCAACAAATCTTGTACTTTGCTGCTGCGCCACATCACATCCCCCTTTTTATTATTTTCATCCTTTGGGCTTTAGACTGCCCCAATTCTCTTTCTTAATTTTCCCAAGGAAAACGAATTGGGCTGTGAATATATTGGGCTGTAGGTTCCGTTTTTTTGTTCCTATTTCGTTATTTCTTTAGAACAGGATTGGGCCATGAATCAAAATAATTTATCCTGAAACACTTACACACAAATGAGAAAGTTCATACACTGTTTGTCATCATTAAATTAATTATTGCAAATTGAATCAACAACTTATAATTTTTTTGTTAAAAATAGCCTCTCATAATTAAAAATAGCCTCTCATAAAGTTTTTGTAAGGTTTTAGTTCTTACCGTCATGTTAAGTTTTTTAACTGCTGACATGACACTTAACTTGGTCACGTGGCAAGTCACATGTAACGCATGTGGCAAAATTAACCCTATCATTGGTCCTCTACTTACTCTCACATTGCTCTCAGCATACACTTGCTACCTTCTTATTCTTCTCCACTACAACTATGTGAGCCACTGCTCCCGCTGCTGCTAGCAAAGCGACCTCACCTGCATCTCTCCTCACCCTCTCTCTCACCTTCGCCATATGACCAAATTAACTGTCATATCAGCAGTTAACGGCTTAAGGTATGGACTAAAACCTTTAAAAAAAATTTATGAAGGGTAAAACACAAAATTTAAAATTTATAAAGACTAAAATCATATTTAATCCTTTACCATATATTGGATGAGATTTAATGACGTGCGGGTCACTAAAATTTCATTTAATGATAAATGATAAGAGAGTGAACATGATGTCTCACACAAAATAAATACAGCTAACATTTTAATTCCAATGCGTATGTACTTGACTTTTCGTTTCATTCTATGAGGCTTGATATCAATAAAAGGTATGAGAGGCAAGCCTCTCTCCCTTCAATTTTTGAAACCTTACTGGTGTGATTGATAATAAGCTTCTAAAGAAATGACTTCCTTTTTTGTTTAATTATTTTTAGAAGAGACTTATTTTTAAATAAAAGTTATTTCTTATTTTCATAGATTATTTGAGAAGTAATTTTGTATAATAATAAAATAATACTCTTTTCTCTTGTTTTGTGCTATTTTATTTCTGAGAATGAATTGAAAAAACATGATTTTGATTTTTCTTTGTGGGTCATTTGGTCTATTAGTGTTGTCTGTTGTATGATGTTAGTTTTAGATTGGATATTTACATTAGTTATTTTGTGAATTTTTTTTATTATATGCAATTTATTAAATATATATATATATATATATATATGTATATACATATATTTATTTAATTTAGAGTACTCTTTTTCAAAAGAATTTGTACGCGTACGTACCGGTACCAGTACTTGTACAACATAGCGTGGGAGGGATGTGGTTTGGTATTTGTAACTTGACTAAAGACGATGAAGAACTGAAAAAAATCTCTGATTGACGGCATGAGAATGTAAGTGAGCGTCGGGAATAAAGTCGGGTTCTAGGATGACTTATGGGTAAAGGGAAGGAGAGTGAGAGAAACTTTTCCAAGACTATATTCACTTTCTATGTAGAAGGAGGAATATATTTCCAATTATGGCTTCTACAATGGGCTGCATTGGATTTGGAATTTTTTTTATGGAGGAGCGAATTATTTCAATGGGGGAAATTAAGGGGATCCCTGGTTGATATCTTTTTTATTTTAGCAGATTTAAATGGCTTTTAATAACTTCCTTCTATTTTTGGAGAACATGATTTCGATACAGAAGTCATTTATTACACTTGTATATCATGATCTTGGCAGCCTGGATATCCTTGATTTATTCCAAATTGGTGAGATTCTATCTGATATGCATCTTGATAAGTGTAGTTGATCGATTTTGATAGAGGGAGTGAATATGCCATGCTATTATTCACTAGGGTCGTTAATCTTTTATCTGAGTCAGGTGAGCTTGTCTCAGAGGCTATAGAGATTTCTGAGAGTGTCAACCTTAATGTGCAAATTATAATTGATGCACAAGACCATGACAGCTTCATACATGACAACGCGATCTAGGGAGTGCATATTTTGATTGTGTGGTGTACAAGTTGTTCTTTGTGGTTATTTACTAGTTCTATTGCTATTTCTATTCGAGTTGGGTTTAGTGTGATCTTAAATCGTTTGAGTAGGGCACTCATTTTCCTCTCCAAAAACTAAAGGTTTTTTTTTTCCCTTAGTGAGTTTTCTCTAGAGAGGTTTTAATAACGTCCTCTTCCCATCGTGCTAAGCTTTGTTATGCCTTGGTGGCCTTAGGTTGGGGGGCACAGTGATCGACTTTGATCTACTGTAGTGTTCTGATCGTAGTGATTAGTGTTAGAATTTTGTCAAGTGTTTTTCTCTAATAAAGCTCTCCTATTATCTAAAAATAATGTTTTTTTTATAACCAAATTACAAAAAAGGAAATTTAACAAGTATTAGAGATATTTTTGAAAAGCAAGGAATAAAAAAACGAGTAGATAAAATTATAATTTTTAATAAGGGTGAATGATATTTTTAAAAATAATTAACAACACCTGAACTATGCCATAAATGGCGTTGGGGAGAGTTGTGCGAGCTGAAGCTTAGAGTGAGAATTACTACAATGAAACTCTTGCTCATTGTCCATGGGTTCTGTTATATACATGGTGAACACATGTAGAGAGAAAAATAAAGAACTAACTACCTAACTGATAAGCTATATACAATATATGCTAATACCCTGCTCAAGCTGGAGAGTGGAAGTAAACCAAGCCCAACTTGGGTAATAAATAAGGAAAAACCTTAGGAGTTAGAGGCTTAGTACACAAAGGTCAACTACTTGAGACTTGGTGCCAATGGGAAAGACGTGAAGTAAGCCATTGCGAAGCTTTTCCCTCACACATGGAAATCTATTTATATGTGTTTACTACGCTAGTGAAACAGATGATTCACAACTAAGTGTAAAGCAGATTTCTTGTCGCAGTATAATGCTACAGGAGCCTACGGATGAATGTGCAAGTCCTTGAGGATGTAAGTCAACCACTAAATTTCACATGTTGCAACATCTAAGGCCCTATACTCAGATTTAGATGATGAATGGACTGTGTGTTGCTTCTTTGATCACCAAGAAACTAGAGAATCACCAAGAAATATGAAAAAGTCAGTGATAGATTGCCTAGTGTCAGGGCAAGTTGCCCAATTGAAATCATTGAAGCCCTTGAGTTATAGCAGAGAATTTGAAGGGAAGAACAACCCATGAGTAGTTTGAAGGTAACAAAGGATTTTGATTAGGACTGTCAAAATGAGTTTGGTCCGCAAGTCTGGTTAAATGGTCGGACTTTACATACAAAAAATAGGTCCATAAAAATTTGAAGAAAAAAAATAGCCTGGCCATTTAGGCCCGCGGGCTAAACGGGCCAGTCCGGCGAGCTCATGGGCTAGCCCGTGAGCCTGTGAATTTTATTTTATTTTTTTTAAAAAAATACCAAAATTTTAAAAATTTCATTTTGGATTCTAAATTTTATTTTGGAGTTTAAGAGTTTAGAGTTTAACTATTTGGACTTATAATTGAGTATGTTTAACTATTTTTTATACTTAACTACCTAACTATATTTATATTGTTATATAATGATATGACATTGATATTGATGAATTTTGCATTTCATTGCTTCAATGAGTGCCTACACCCTATAAGTTGATATATAGTTTCAAACCTTGTTTATTATTGCTAATTGTGTTTTTGGCTCATAAGAATGGTGGGTTGCTTGTACAAGGTGATCTCCAAACTTGTGTCCATGAGGATGAGAAGTGTGATGCTAGGCCTAGTTGGGGGAAACTCAAACAACGTTTGTTAACGAAAGACAAATCCTTGACGGTGCCTTGATTACGTGTGAGACGATGCGCTAGTTCAAAAAGAAGAAGAAACCAATCGTCTTGATCAAACTAGATTTCTAGAAAGCGTATGATAGAGTCTGCTGGAGACTGGAGTTTTGTGGAGCAAGTCCTTGATCATATGGTCTTTAGCATCAAATGGAGGTCATGGTTGAGGACTTGTATCACCATGACCTCAATGTCAGTCTTGGTCAATGGAGTGCCGATGATAACATTCAATATGGTAAGGGGATTGAGATAGGGAGATCCATTATTGCCTTTTCTTTTTTGTTCTGGTGGATGAGGTCTTGATCAGGTTGGTGGAAAAAGCAATGGCTTGTGGGAAAATTGACTCATTGGAGGTGGGGAATTTGAAGAAGACACTATCATTTTTGCTTGGTCAAGATGAAAACTAATAACAATTATAGGAGGCTTCTTCAATGTTTTGAGATCATGTCTAAGCTGAGCGTCAATTTTGACATTGCCTTGAACTGAGTGGTGAACTAGATGACTAGAGTTTGTGATATTATGGGTTGTGGACAGGTGAAACTTCCTATTAGGTACCTTGGTATTCCGCTTGGGGAGATTATCAAGAGTGGAGAAAAAACTGAGTACTTGGAAAACGAAGTTCCTTTCTAAGGCTAGCATATTAGTGCTTTTTAAGTCGGTGCTCAATTGTTTGTCTCTCTATTATCTGGGGCTATTTCAAATGCCAAAAGGAGTGGAAAGGAAGATTATCTCCCTCCAATAAAGAGATTCTTCTAGGAAAAAGGCAATGGGGATAGAGGCTTGCCAATGGTGGAATGGAGTGTCATTCAGAAGCCAGAGAACCCGGGGGCCTCGGTGTGGGCTACTTGGTGGCTAAAATGCAACGCTCCTATTCAAATGGAGGTGGCATTTCTCTAAACAATATTGCCCTCTTTGGAAGAAAGTAGTGTGCTCTTGCAATAACTTGTCCCCTCTTAAGCTACTTCAAATTTAGAGGGTTTCTGAAAATGGGGGTGTTTGGTCATCTATTTCTGCCTTTATATGTCCTCATGATGACATTGCTAAAATCCTAAAAGATGGGATCAGGATGGATATTAGGGATGGATTGGGATGACATGGGTTGAAGAGGGGAGGTTAAGATATATCTTCCTTAGATTGTACTCCATTTCTGTTCAGAAGCATAGTTGGTGAGTGTGGCTTTTGGGATGGGTATTGCTGGGTCTGGAGCCTCTAGCGGAATGGGAATCTGTTTGATAGGAAATCTTGTCTTCTGAATGACTTGCACCTTATCTTGGAGAGAGTGAACATACACAGGGATAGAGTATATAGGGTAACGTAGAAGTTTGATAATAATGGTTCGTTTAGTGTTAAGTCTATTTTGCAGGCGACTCTAAATAGTGGAAATCACTCCCTTTAAGCATTGACATACAACAATATCAAGGGTGTTTGGAAAGGTTTGGTGCCTCTTAGGGTGGAGCTCTTATCTTGGTTTGTGCTCATGGAAAAACTTAACACTAGGTCGCGGCTTTGTGGGCTTGGTATCCTTCCTTAAGAGCATATATCTTGCATAATTTGGAGCAAAGAGCAAGAGACAATCTCCCACTTATTCTTGCACTATATCTTTGCATATCAGTTCTAGTGCATTTGGCTTGAAGGTTGAAACATTTCTTGGGTGTCATCAAGAAATCTAAGGAGCAATTTTGAAGCTTGGCAAAGGGCCCCTATCTTTGGCAGTAAAAGAAAGGTATGGTTGATATTTGAAAATGCAAAAGCAAGAAGATCTTTGAAAAATGTATCTCCCTCGCTCAAGAGGGTGGGTTGGAGAAAGAGGACAACGACGGCGGAGAGGAGTGGTCAAACGGTGGGGTGGGGTGGGGCGAGCTCGAGAGAGAGAGGAGAGGATACAGATGGGGATGGGGTGGGGTACGGGTTAAGGGGCTGTTTCAATTTTTTTTTAATTTTAAATTAAAACCGGGTCGGGTGGGCATAAGTTGGTGGGTATGGGTCAATTTTTAATATTTTGGGGGTTATGCCACGTCAGCGCCGCGTCAGCGCCATTAGCGGTCACGTCAGTGCCGTTAATTTCCATCCAGCTCTAGGGACTAAAAACAAACTTTCAACTTTTGCAGGGACTAAAACTTTCATACAGAGACTAAAACCAAACTTTGAAATTTTACAGGGACTAAAAACGTAATTAACCCTATAATATATTACTAGATATAAACCAGCACAATGCGGGTAAATTATAAAATTATCGATATAAAGATTTGATATTACTTAGATCAATATGTAAATAAAATAATAGATATTATGGTGATCAACTTTTTGTGATGTTGAAAGTTGATATGCTAAAAATTGTTAGTTCACTTTTGATTAAACATTTAAGGTAGTATTATTCTTTAAATTAAGCAATTGTTTCCTTCCCAATCTCTCTTCTCATAGAGCTATAGTTCTATAAGTGAACGCTATAAATATCAAATCCAAACACATAGTATATAAATTGCTTATAAAATTGCAAATATTGCAACCCGTTAATGGAAACTTACTGAAAATCATAAACATCTTTTGAAGTTGCATGAGCTTTGTGCCTCCTTTTTGTCAAGCATTTTCATACTCCTCTTCAATTTAGATATTTTGTGGACTAATTATTGTTACATACTGCAATTGACTAACACTATCAATATATGAGCAAGACAAAAAAATATGTCGCTATAGGAGTTTAGACAGATGTTCTCGTCATCCTCATAGGTGTCCTTGAGCCTTACAACGCTTGGCTCCATGCAAGGGTAGGTAATTTAATGCCAAACCTACTGCAGGAATAGTTTGTGGTGGTCGGAGGTTGAGAGTGGCAGTATTTAGTTTTAGAGTTTAAAAAGTGAGAGGTTGAAGTTTTACTATAGTTTAATTTTTCAGTGGGAGAGAGTTTTCCTTTTTTATTTATTTTTTTACTTTCTTACAAGAAAATGAAGAGTTAGAGTGTGAATTTGTGTTTATTGTGAGGGAGGAGTGTGAATGTTTATTGAGAAGTGGGAGTTACACTAGAAAGAAACGAGAAAATGAGAGTGTTGAAGAAGTTGCCACCTATTATAAAGTGTTGATGTGATAGTTCTATAGTGTATAGTATTAAGATTTATATATTATAAATAGATAAATAGATATCGAAAAAAAAAAAGACAAATGCGGTGTGATCAAAAGATGGGTAGGTGTGATAATGAAACGATGACATAAAATTTATATAGAGGTTCAAGGATTCGGAGTTTGTCACAACCAAATAACTTGAAATCTTAAAAATTAATCAATTTTTATTTATTATTTTGTAATTATGAGGATGTTCAGAAGGTTTTGTTAGAATGATATATCATTACCCTAAATAATAATTAGCAAACTACCTCTAATAACAGTTAGCACAATATAGACTAAAACTTTGAACTTATTTCCAGTCTCAATATAATTGGTCTAATGCAGTGCCATACAAAAAAGTAATAGTGTTCTACAAACAAATCCTCAAGGCTTGTTCCATTTATTGATGGCATAACAAGTGATGGAAAAAAAAAGGAAGAAAAATGACCCTAGGAAGCTCAGCAAAATGCAAGCGAAAAATGCATATAGAAAACTGAAGAGCCTATTTCATAGAAAAACCAAATTGAAAAAATCCACAAGTAAAGAAAGTGCATGTTAGATATGTTTCCAAGATCTTTCTGCTAGGCTTAAGCATTCACTGTGCCTATAACAATCCACAAGATGATCATTGGTTAACCCTGCAGCTTGCATAAAAGAGTACACTATCACTGGACCCAAAAAACTGAAGCCACGCTTTTTCAAGTCCTTGCTTATAGCATCTGCTTTTGGAGTCCTTGGTGGCACATCTCTTGGGTATTTGTATATGTTACTCACTGGTTTGTGATTAACATAGCCCCATATATAGCTACTGAACGATCCACATTCCTTCACAATCTGTGAACAAATTAACATCAACCACAAAACTGAATAAGCTATACATGAAAGCATAAGAACTAAAGATTTGCACGAGACTTTGATTCTGTACTAGCCTTCATTATGCATTTGGCATTGTCTACTATGCACCTAACTCTGCAATCTGCCATTGAAAGTGCTTTGTTCGATGTTATCTCCATGATTTCCTTCTCCTCCATTTTGGCAACAGTATTAGGATCAAATCCAGCGAAAACTTGTCTGTGATAATCAAGCGCAACATTATATAGATTTATTAATGTAATCACCGACCAAAGAACATGCATACATTAGCAATTTTCCTGAAACAGCATTTACCTAAGAATTTCCTTTCTTTTCAGAATTTCTGTCCAATTGTAATCTATCAGCAATCCTGACATTGCCAGCAGCTCGAACAATTTGCTGTTTCATGAATAAAAAATTTAATAGAGTTGTATAATATGAGCAAATGTTTCGAAATTGTTTTGTTTGTTTGTTTTCCTTCAAAGCTACTTACTTGTCATCGTAAGCTGGAACTCCCCAACACTGATCATGAAATTGTATGTAAGCTTTATCTGCACAAAACCACTATATCAATTCCTATTGGGCACAGGGGTTCCCTATTATTACTATTAAGTCTAACAGCAATGAAGTTAAGCAACACACACAACAACCAGAGGAATAGGCACGATTTTACATTCAAAGCTATTCACCATTGCCCTATTGAAGTTATTGGATTTTAATTACCCAAACACAAGTTTTCAACTTTTCTCTTTGCTCTCGAATAAGCATATTGATAGAAATCTCCAAACTTAACCAAGCAGGAGTTACTACTAGTCTAATGCAAACGAAAACGAAATCAAATTTCGAAAATGATCGATTGATGAAAGTGGAAATGAGATTGATCATACCGCAGTTCTCTGTGATCCAGTTGCACCTTTTCAATTTGCCAGGCTCCGCGATCTGCGCGCTCAGCTGTTGCCGAACAACAGCATTAGCAACTGCAGGCTCTCTTCTTTCATTCGGCGAAATCAAATGCAGTGCCAATGAAATATTTTCATCCAGTAGAAGAGTCATAGATTCATTTGAGTTTTGCGACAATGGTGGTGATGATGATGGAGACGAAGAGCTTTTCTGAAGCCTAATTGGGTGCACTTTCTTGTGGTGTTTGGGGAAAAATCTTTGGTTCAGTTTCTGTGACTCTTTGGCACTAGTTCTCTTCTCCATGGCATGCTTTTCTACATTTTCTTTTGACATAGCGGAGAAGAAGAAAGAGTCCACTATTATAATTGGGAATGAAATCAATGAATTATGTTGAATGAGTAAGTAGAGGGATTTCAATGAGAGGGACAGCAAGCAGGAGAAATTCTTGAGTTGGTTGGTGAAATGTGAATTTCAAGTTTGTGAAACAATTCTGCTTCTTATTTTTTAAGAAATATATATATATATATATATATATACACACACATCATCAGATTAAGGCACAGCTCATATACCATAACATATATAACCAAGTGAGAACTAGGTTTGCCCAAGATTACTACTGTTAATATTCATATTATGATTATTATTATTATTTTTTATTTTTTCTTAAATGAGCTGATAGTCATGATTCATGAATGATATAGTAATAGAACAAGATGGATCAATTTATGACAGTTTTCATAATGACATTATATCTATACATGTTATAAAAAGAATTTAACAAAATAACTATTTGTTGGTATCCAACTCTTTATTCTCATTTTATTCTCACGTAATTTTTATTAAATAACTATTTTTTTAATTATATTCTCATTCACTTTCGTATTAGCAGTTTATTGCGGATTCGTGCCTGCACCACCCTAGCCAGTAGTCAATAAATTAACTTCACAATCAGTAATTAATTGTTTCTCAAGAAATTTAATAATTTAAAAAGGGTTTTCTTTGTTCACTCTAAATGGTAAAAACAGGGAGAGGAGGTGAACTTCTAGTTGGAAACTAGGTAATATAGCACTCCTTTAATTAATCAAAATAAAGAAGACTCTAATCAAAGTAGTTATGGTGTTTGTCTCAATGCCATTGCATTCTTAACTCTTACTCCTAGAAACTTTATGTGGCGATATACATGCCTGAAGCTTACATAGACAAAGATATCTCATCCTTCATCCTTCTTAATTTGAACATCGGATCATTTTGGTAACCTTGTGCACTAATATTGACCATTGAATGATATGTATTAGGATTAGTTTAGCAACTTTATATTATTCATATTCTATCACAAAATTTTGAGGTAGTCTGCCGTTGTAACTTGGAAGTACTGTCTTTCCGCAGAACAAATGAAGGCCGCAGTTACGATGCCTTACTCGAAGCTATCTTAAATTTCATAGAATTTTAAGGAATTTGTTTTTATACTTCAGAAATTACATTCAATGAAGTTTAAACTTAAGACTTCATGTATATTGCTTAAACCCGTTACCATTAGACTGAAGACTTAATATTTGTAAGGTCTAAATGTATGTTCTAAATTATTTAGGAAAAATACATTTTTTGTTCCTCTAACTTAGTTCTGTTTTTTCGTTTTGGTCCACTAACTAAATTTTTTTTGTATTTTATGGTCCACTTTATTGATATTTATTTTTTTATTTTGGTTCACTAACTATTTTTTTTTCCGTCCTCTAACTCTTACCAACTCTTACAAACGACACTTTTTGTTATCCCTAACTTAATTTTTTCTTTAAAAGTAAGACTCAGTAATCTATTACATGTATAAAAGGAGATTTTTCAAAATAACCGCCACTTTAGTTTCCAATAATATCTTTATTTTTGTCCTTTTGTAAGATTCTTTTTCTTTTAATTTTTTTCACAAAAAGTAACTGCCCAATTTCTATCTTATTCCTTCTCAATGTCTTCTACCTTGGTCATCTTTGCCACAGTTTTTACCTCGGTCATCAAACGATCATGTCGAAACCTTAATTAATTGGTGATACTTCAATTACTTTGATCTTTGTCATTTCTTGATTTTCTGTCGCTACGAGTACTCCCTCGCGATCACTTTTCTTAGCTATCCTTTAGCAACTTTTGTCGGTGAATAGCCCCTTGTCGCGACCCATTCTCTAGCAAGCCTTAGCAATTATCTATACTGCCCCTGGCTGCTCGCCTTCACGTCGCCAATGTTCCTGTCATCTATGTTGCCAGCATTTATTTCGACGCGAACTCTTAGTCATAATTCGTTTCTCCCTATGCTGCGAATTTTGACGACCAAACACTACCAACATAATGTGGTTGGTCTTTTCTCAGTAAATGCGATTAGGGTTCGCTACTCTGGGTTAAGCTCAATTCCTTTATTAAAATGAAGTTGTACAACAATAGGAAACCACCAGTCCGTTAGGCGTACAAGAGAGAATATTTCTATATAATTTTAAGGACTCCATGGTGATATCATGGCACCATGGTAAGGTCGTAACATGATCATATTTGAATTACATCATGGTAAGATCACTGCACCATGACGAGGACATTACATTGCATGAGATGTGACATGGTATGCTAGTGTTGTTGATGTATGACTTAGGTTAAAGGAAAGATTAGGCTAATATGTAATTGTTCGGGACTAGGTAAAGATAATAATTGAACCCTATATGTATGATCACTTAGAGACAACCCAAACAATAGAACGTTATGCGATGAAACTATTGAGGAAACTTGTTTTTCTTATTCCCCCCGCATTTTGGTTATAGATTTCAAGACCACCTACCACGGGAAGAAGGAGGTTCCAATCACCTCAGGATGACAAATAGTGGGCATTAATTACGACGGTTGTGCTTTAGCTATTTGTCGCTTTTAATGCTCACTATTTGTCACTTTAACTATTTGTCATGTAAGTTGTAATTAATGTTCACTATTTGTCACTTTTATAGTTTAAACTTACCTTGCTATGAGTTTTCCTTGGTGGTGGTGTCTTCATCCTTGTTCATGAACCAATTGTTTAAGTGCTGCCACAAGTTCACACAACTCTACAGAAGAGCTCCCACCCTCACTCATAGCTTTTACAGCCTCTTCTCTCGTGACACATGTCCTTCTTTTTTGGGGACTATCCTGGCACATTGATCCAGCTATGGACCTGCCCAACTCATTTGGGTCTGGCACCGAATTGGGTCCTTCACACACCATGACGGCCACTCCCATGTCCTCCACCAGCAACCTTGCATTCACAAACTGGTCAGCTTCCATGGGCCAGCCCAATATGGCAACCCCGGCCGCCAATGCTTCCAACACGGAATTCCACCCGCAGTGACTCAAAAATCCACCTACAGCCCGATGATCTAAGATTGCTACTTGGGGGGCCCATCCCCTTACAACTAAGCCGCGGCCTGAAACCCTATTCTCGAACCCGTTAGGCACCGACCCATACCCTTCCTCCACTTGTTTTGGCGTCGTTGCCTCCCTCACCACCCAGACGAATCGGGTCCCAGATCTCTCCAACCCCAGCGCCAATGCGTCCATTTGTTCCTTCCTCAGCAGCTTCTGACTCCCAAAGCACACGTACAGCACCGACCCCTTTTCCTCACACCCGTCAAGCCACCCCAACACATCGTTCCGCCCTCCATCCGGGTTCGGGTCGACCCAACTAGACCCAATCCCCTTTAAACATAACGGGCCCACCCCAAAAACCCGAGAGTGGCCCATTTCTTTGCTCAGGTACTCCAAATACGGACCCTCCAGCGCGCGTGACGTGTTGATGACGTAACCCCAGCTGAACATGTTGGCCAGAACGCTCTCCCTCACGAACTCCGAGTCCGGATCCGATTCCTTGTACAGGCGGAGCAGGGACGGCAGGTGCTCGTACTTAAACGACGGTGTCCCGGGAACGCCGGGGAGTTCCACCATCGCCTGAGACTTCAGGGTCGGCGCGTCGCGCCAGCAGCGGTGGTTGACGGCGGTCAAGAGGGCTGCGCAGGACTGAAAGGTGAGCCGCGGGATGCCGAGTCGGGCAGCGAGTTGGTGAGTCCAGCCGAGGAAGAAATCGGAGATGAGGGCCGCAGGGGGATTAGGGTGGGAGGTGAACCACTGGATGATTGGTGTTTGGAGGTTTGAGAGTGCGTTGATGAAGGGGTAGTTTCCGATGTTGCCGACCTCACGGATGTGTTCTACGCCCGGGGGAATGGCAGGGTGGGAATTAGGGAAGGGGAGTGTGAGGGTTTGGATGGTGTTTGGGTGGGTGGATAAGAGTGGTTTGAGGATGGGGAGGTTTTTTGGAGTGATGATGACTGTTATGGTAAGGCCTTTTTGGGCCAAGTTGTGGGTGAGATCGAGGAGTGGAAGTATGTGGCCCTGTGCTGGGTAGGGGAATACCAGGATGTGAGGATTGGTCTTGGACTTGGAGGAAGACATGTTGGGTTTGTGGCGTTGGGTGGTAACAGCGGTCTTGGTGGTGGTGGTAGTGGTGCTGTTTAGGATTAGTAGGTCAACTATTGTCGCAGACTTTGTAATTTGGAAAAGAGAAGGCAGGTGCATTATTTCTTGATTCTTTTCTCGGATGCTTCTTGGAGTGGGACCCACTGAAAAAGTAAGTCCCACACTTTGTGATACTGCTCAATTTTGTGTTTTACTTTTCTTTTTTTTCCCCTTATTTTACTCATCCTTCCAACACTTGTTAAAAAATAAAATTAATAAATTTGTATTAAAAAAATAAAATGTGTATGTTTTTAATGAAAATAAATACATATTCTTAAAACGTTTTAAGAATGATTCATGGTTGATGGACAATGTGCAGTATGAAAAAATTTTCTGCGCACTAAGAAAATGACTCCCGTCACACGCTTGGACAAAAATATCATATTCTTTATGTATTTGATGATTTGAGTTTAGGGACATCATTGTAATATAATACTTATTTTAACAAAATAAAAACTAATTTTCTCTTTCTTCTCACCGTTTAGTGCACCCACATACTAAAGTTAGTTTACCAAGAAAACTCAATGAGATATTCTTACATGTGTTTAAGAATTATTATTTAGGAACACACATAAAATATAAAAAATGTGGGTAGTAAAAAAGTGAGACACAAAGTATGATCTACACTTGTCTTAGTATGAGGTTCGTGTATATTAGAAATGTGTAATAGCTTTAACATAAAAATAAACGCAGTAAAAAATAGTTGCTATTTGTTCATTTTTTAATGTTAATCATTATTGTTACAGAACGCGTGACAGTTGCGTATTAGAAACACAGGGGTTATTGAGCCACCAAATCCCCTTATATGGCTGTATTTGGAAAATGTCAATTTGTTACAGGCAGCCTTGTTACCCCAAATTGAAGTGAACCAATGACTTATTTCCGCACTTGTGAGCGGTGGAGGCTAGAAACTCATGCGTTTCATCTTCCAAATGGTGAGTGTGCGATCACATTGGAGGATGTGAACATGATACTTGGGATTGCTAGCGAGGGTGAACTATAACCGCATCGGAGATTGTATTCTTGGGACCAAGTCTTGTAATATATGTCAGGAACTTCTTGGAGTTACACCTGATCCCAATGACACAGACAAAGCATTCATTAATTAGGTGTGGCTGAAGAATAATTTTGGCGCTGCTATCCGTGACGATATTGATGAGCATGATATGCAGCAAATAGTGACATGGCTCATTTGATTCGTCTCTGAATGCTCTATAATAGCCCTAAGGTAATCGAATACAAATCAACTACGCATGAGACTTAGAGGGTTTTGATCAAGGCAAAGCTTTTGTGCGATTTCAAACTCAAAATTCTCTCTCAGTACTCCATCAAAATACATGTTTTTTTTTTGTTCTACAGACTCGAAACAATACACGGAAGAAAAGACCTTAAGAAATTTTTTATGTTGATTTAGCCAAAAATAGAAATCGATTTTGGGTCTTTAGAGTTCACGCATGTCAGTTTCTTAAGCTCCTTCCTCAAGATCATCCATCAAGAGATTACAGCAATGATTAGATATCAAAGTAGCTATAATACTAATTGATAAAAAAAAATTTACATACAAATTATTGATTCTAATCACAGCATGTA
Source organism: Nissolia schottii (assembly GCA_003254905.1). Lineage (NCBI taxonomy): Eukaryota > Viridiplantae > Streptophyta > Magnoliopsida > Fabales > Fabaceae > Nissolia > Nissolia schottii. Next base: position 43,264 of record QANU01007790.1, read on the forward strand.
ACCAAGGCATAATTCAATACTTGGAACAATTTGCTCTAAGAAAGAAGAAGCACAGATTAGGTTGTGGTGTAAAGCTCCAAGAGAGAGATGAGAAGACCAACGGAGGTCTCCAGAGAGGGAGAATTCTCCCATGCCCTTTCAATTGGTAGGGGAGCTTCAATGGGGCCACAACCTCTTTTATATGGCTAGGAGAAAAGCCTCTGATTGTGTCGGTAAATTACCCAGCCAAGTTATCCATTATAGCAAAATTTACACACAAGGTCCATAATAATAAGCACTAATGAGTTGTTCTTGATAACAATATGCCCAATAACAATAATTAACATAATTAATTGGACTAAACAATATCTTTTAATTATTTTGACATCCAATGAATCTGAGTCAAAATTAATTGTGATTTCAATTTATGTTAGTCCATACAAAAAATTTTAACATGATAAAATAGAAGTAAGAATGATAATGATGGTAATGTATCTACATATTTGTATTTTATTTTTATTTTTTAGTGTATTTTTGATTTAGAACTTACAACATAGAAAAGGATAGAAATAAAAAGGAATCCTAAGAGAGAGAGAAAGAATCTAGAGAAGGAGAAAGGATATTTCACATCATATTTTTTATCATTCTCTTTTATCCTTCTACTCTCTTTTTATAAAGCTTGGCAACACGGATTAGAGTATTAGTATTATTCAGGCCTTTATAATACTTAGGACTGGCCAACGAAGGTGGCCCTCCTAGCTATGGCTTTACGCTTGAATTCTCTCTTTATTTTGAGCTTCATTTTGGTCCATCAGTATGTTTGTCTTTTAGAGAAGTTTTGTTGAGTAAATTTGGCTCTTTCAATTCTATTGGATGTACTCGAAGAAAATATTATCAACAAGGTAACTATCCCTTGAATGAAAAACATACCAGAGTAGTAAAAAAATGCAAGCCAAAAACTATACTAGGAAAAATTTATATGGCCTATAAATTTGTGTCTCGATAAGTTCTTTTCAAGACAGTACCTAGTCAACCTAATTGAATAACTTGTCGATACTCTAAAGTATAGAAATTTTGAGCATCAACTTAATTCTAACAACTCATTCTTAGGCCCAAATAAAAAATGTGAGATGAATCGATGAGACTCATACACATATGAACTGGTACAACCCATATTTTCCATGAGCACACTTAAGAATGCATTGTTAAAATTGTGCCTTTTCTGGTAATCTCTCTCAAAATATTATTAATTGACAACACTTCAAATTAATCAAGCATCAGAGGACAGGGAGAAGGAAATAGCTAATTAACACTTATGGTTATTTCATCATAGGATAAAAACAAATATGATAAGAGAATAGCTATTCTTCATATAGGGCGACAAAAGATACCAAAGATACAAAGGAAATTACTTAACAAAAATTGAGAAAAGATAAAAACAAAAAACGAGTTGTCAAATTAAAAACATACTATGAAATGGGATCATTATATGTCTATCATTGATAATAACTTAAAACATTCTATATAGCAGCAAAAGGATTGAGCCCCAAGATGAAATTAATGACGTTCGCCACGAATACGCCTAGCTAGTTGAATGTCTTTGGGCATAATGGTGACCCTCTTGGCATGGATAGCACACAAGTTAGTGTCTTCAAACAGTCCCACCAAATATGCCTCTGTAGCCTCCTGAAGAGCAAGAATTGCATGGCTCTGAAACCTCGAATCCGTCTACACCAAAACAACACGAGATCATCTATTCTTAGTCATACTTAAACAAAGAAAGAAGAACTATCCAAGGGGAAATAAAAAATAAATCATATTTTCAAGAAAAACAGACCTTGAACTCTTGAGCGATTTCACGAACAAGACGTTGGAAAGGCAATTTGCGAATCAAAAACTTGGTACTCTTTTGGTATTTTCGAATCTCACTAGAAAAAACACATCGGTGTGAAATTTGATAATCCAAAAAGATTAAGCAATTGAGAAATAGAAAACACTTTGCACGATTGGGAAAAATAATTACCGTAAGGCAACGGTTCCAGGGTGATAACGATGGGGCTTCTTCACTCCATTAGTAATAACAGCAGACTTCTTAGCGGCCTACAAAGAGTAAATGAAGGTGATAAGAAAACCCTAGAAAACTTTGAAATTAAAAAAATTGAATTGAAATCTAAGAAACCCTAGAGAATACCTTGGCAGCGAGTTTCTTCCTTGGGGGCAAGCCAGCGGTGGACTTGCGAGCAGTTTGCTTTGTACGAGCCATGAATTCTATCGAATGATGCAAGAGAAGAAGAGAGGAAGAGTTTTGGAAGGAAAGGGGAGAATGAAGTATGAATGAGGGAAGAAAGAATTTATCTTAGGGCTTTTATAGCAGAAGCTGAACACTTCAATGATTTTAATAGAGATGTTGGATCCGTGTGCGTGTTTCTGATTGGTTCTTTGTATAGGTAAGGATTGCTAGAGTGGATGGGGATCCGTGTACCTTTTTCTAATTGGTTACTTTGTTGGTTTCGGATCCTTTCCAATTCATATTAGACGGGAGATTGTCAAGTTTTCTCAATCCTGACCATTCGTTGTCATTAAAGTATATTAAAGGTTAAAAATTTGACACGTCAACACTCAAATTAAAATTATTATTTAAAATGTTTTTTAAATTGTAAAAAAAAAAAAAAGACTTTACTCTCTCTATTGTCAGTCTTTGATAGATGGAACCAATGGTTCACCACGAGGGCACCCCATATGTCTCATACCCAAAGGAGATGTGCACCTCCACAACGACTTTATTGCTTCTTCCTTTTTTTTAAGGGAAAGAAGGAAGAGAGTGAGAGAGAGAGAGATCCATGAAATTTTTACATGATGGATGAGGAAAATGATAGATGAGATTGTTATGTTTGGTGGGGTTCAAACGTCACATGCATCTTCTTCATCGATCTATGAGGCTCATAACGGTGTTGAGGCCTAAGCAGATGCCCCGCACGTGACGATGGTGGCATGAACGTAGAAAGGCTGGAAGAAGAAGTGTTTGCGGGGGTCAGCGTGGTGATAGGTAGGTAAAGAGTGCGGAGTGACATGCGAAGGTGTTGGAGAGGTCCTTCATATCTCAGACAGTGGTGCCTAATGAAACAACAATCTTGAAATAAAAGTGTGCCACCAGAGAGAGAAACAAAGCATTTTATAACGCGGAGTTGAGGATGGAGACATAATTTTCGCTGTAGTATTTGGAGGCACGATCATCGATTCGTCGTACTCCCTGCTTCTTAGACCAACCTGACGTATGGTCTGATTAAAGATTTGTGGTCTGCTTCAATGAGCCACAAGAGGCTGTTGGTGTCACCCACTGACAAATTAAAGATTTGTGGCCACGGCCCTCGTTCCTTTCTCCTTGCATCGCCCGGATACTATATTCTGTTTGTAGAGACTGGGATCAGAATACAATGATTTCTTTCTTTTTGGTTTTCGATCAATTCGATTAAAATGCAAACTAATTTGTACACCATTTATATTTTTTATTAATTGTTTTATCACCACTTTTATCTCGGCGAGATTCATATTCAGTGCAGTATCGGGAGTTACAAGTTGTCAATTTCATTTCGTAACTCGCCTGCTAACTTTTGCCTTTTTCTTTTTCAAGAAAGTAACTATTCTTTTGAATAAGTGTTTTAAGTTTACAACCGTGCAAAACTTATTAGGTGTATATATTTTTTTTATGAGGTTAATTTTTATTTATTTACAGCGTAAAGTTTATTACATGGAATAAATTTCTTGAAAAGTTTTATTCTCGCATTTGTTTTAATGTATAAAATTTTATTTTCGAGAATAAACTATTCTCCAAAAAATTATATACCCAAAAATTTGTATTTTTCTATTCTCACCTTAGAGGTCGAAAATATTTTTGTTCTCATGGCTTGAGAAAGAAATTATTATGAAAAAAGATCAATTTATCCTCCAATTTATTTGATTTCTTTTCCCCCAAATTTTTTCTCTATATGCTCATCTTCCCACCATTCAATAGGGTTTTGCTTAGGACAATTGTTAAGAAACCTAAAATGGAATGTTTTATGAATTTTAATAATGTTTATTACATTTAAGATTTACCAATTTTACTTTTTTAATGAAATCATACCACTTTTGGGTTCCTTAACAAGTGTTATTAGGGAACTTGTTAGATATACCCTTCTTAATATCTACACCAATATATGTAGAGCTTGGTATGTGGGCCAACTCGGTCCGTTTAACCGGTCCGCGATGGACCCAAAATAAATGGTTTGGATTGGGCTACTCCGCAAAATAAATGGAACATTGACAACATTGACCCATGTTTGCACCATATAGTTTGCGTGGTCCGTGGACTAGCCCACATAATACTTTTCTGTATTTTTGAATTAAAATTAACACCACTAGAAATACTTCAAATACTGGTGGATATTACCAGCAATATTATCGGTGGATTTCATGTCTTGAATTTGTTGGTAAATGTTTTTTTCAATTCTCCCCATGTAGCAAGATAGAGTTACCAACAAATTGCATATTCACCGTTATTTCCATTGTTGGAATGTGACACCAATAAATTAGTGACGGGTATATCTATTGGTACTGGTTAAATAAATTAGAAAATGAGGCAGAATTTTGGTGACAAATATATCTATTAGTAAATATTAACTTTTTAAATTTAGTAGCAGATATATCTGCCAACAATTTATTATATTAAAAAAATAACACAAGAAGATTAAATACTTTTAATATGAGCCTTTGAAAATTTTTAAATATATTGTATTAGTATTAATTAAAGAAAATTATATAAATATGGGATTGCTCCGGTACCTTGGTAGTAATATGGGGTACCCTGACCTCAATTGTTACCTATTTGGTACATTGCAGGTTATTCTTATTTAAATTTTTTAAATTTATTAGCCAACCATTTGATGACACATGGGAAGGGTATCAATACCTATCAAATTGGATAGATATTGAAGAAGAAACCTATAAATATTATTTAAAGAAATTATATAAATATTATAAATAAAATTATATTGATGCTATTATAAATAACTTTACTTATGCAGTTAAAATTTATAATAATTTTCATTTCTAGCAACATTATTATTGTAAAAATATAATTAAGCATAATACACATAGAAAGTACTTCTTCTTTAAGCTTGACACACTACTACAAAACTACTTATTGCGGCGAAAGTTGAGATGTAAAATTTATACTATTTGTAGCGGAAGTGGGCATTTGTGGTGGTAGTTATGATGGAAATCGGGTCGTTGGAAAATAGCTTGTCGAAAATAATTTTGCGGCAGACTAAGCTTCGTTGCAAACTTTGCAACAGCCGTTACGGAAAAAAATTCTGTCGCAAAACAACAATTTCAGTCCCAAAATCCAAAAATAATATGGCACATATGCCCGCCGCAACTTCCCATGCAAAGTTACGGTGGTAGGCTTCTCACACAAGTTTGCGACGGAAGGCTTGTGACGACGAACTGCTTCCCATGCTATCTGCCTCAAGTTATATTTTTGGAAAAAATAAATATATGCTAGGACATGTACCATTATTATTCATTACAATCACATTAACAATAAAAAAAATATAATTGTTCCATCACAATGACTTTCAAATAAACTACTTTTCCAAATGGTTCTTTAAAATGATTGTAGCAAAAAATAAACATATATAATTCTCAATAGTAGGCGTTTGGTAGATAATTCCTTTTAATAGAATGAGCCACTTTTGCTAGCTCAATTCTACCTACACTTTTGTGAAAAAAAAATTAAGACCAAAGATATATGAGACCAAAAGAAGGAAAAAAATCGGTCAATCAAGAAAGAACTTTCAAGACTAAAAAGAGAAGCGGGGCAGTTGGGTGCAAGATGCATTATAGGGGGATTAAATTGAGAAACAATGGTGCTTGAAACATCTTTATATCTTTAATTACAACAATTCACTGGCAATGGTGGCACAGGCAACACAAGCATAACTTGGAAGGGGGACATTGAGGTTTTGCATGTTTACTAAAAGAGGGGCCCACTATTCCATGCTACATAATAACCAATTGCATAGCAGCTGTGTGTTTTGCATAATGTATGTTGTACTCTCTCTAGTCCTCTCCCAAAAACGCATCGTCCATGGTCCTCTCCAATTAACAATAAACTTATTATTAATCCCAAAATCAAAATATTAAGTTATAAAGGAGGAAAAAAAACCACCAGCAAAAAAAAAAAAGAAAAACACTACAAGAAAAATGCTAATTACCCTCAAAATTATCGTCAGATTTTTTTTTATTACCATCAGAATTTTGACTTTCGGTCAGATTTACTGACGGAAACAAGACCGACGATATAAGTCTCGATGGTAACTTATTACCGTCGGAATGACATAGGCAACGGTAATTACCGTCGGTTTAAGCCTACGCAAATGACAGTCCAGGAACAGTTCGTACTAAATTGTTACCGTCGACTAAAATTCATGGTAATAATATTAATATTTTATTCTGTTTATCGTTGGTTAATTCTAACGGAAATTTTATGATATTTATACATAAATTTATGACAATTTACCGTCGGTGATAGTCAACGGTGACATATTACTATTTTATTAAATTTCCCGTCGATTGTAGCGGATGGTAATTTGTACAAATTACCATAAAAAAAATTGACGGTAAATTATTAATATTATATTAATATTTTGAAACTATTACCATCAGTATATTACTGTGAGTAATGTCTGACAGTAAAGATAGTTAAATTTTAAAAAAATATTAAATTATTATTTAATTCAATAAATCATATATTAAATAAATATTTAATAATATAAATATTTAATTCAATCAATTATTTAATTCTATAAATTATATATGAAATAAATATATAATTATATAATTATTGAATTAAATAAATATTAAATTCAATAATATTTTTACTAATATAATAAATAATTTAATAGTTATCTACTACCATAATATGAGATTCCATATAAAATAAAAAAATTCTAATTTAAATTTTAATTAAATAAATGTATATTTAATTCAATTAATGTTTTAATTAAATATAATAAATAATTAAATATAATTTATAACCAAATATTTATCTATTTATTTCAATACATAAATAATAAATTATTATTATAAATAATTTGATACTAAAAATGAACTTGTGCATCAATATTCAAATGGAATTGTATTACAAATTCTCAAATAATTACATATACTATTTTGAAAGTTCAAAACTGTCATCATAATTTTCATAACTAAGTTCGTCATCGAACTCTTCTTCTTCTTCTTCACTATCTTTATATACATCAATTTCTTCATCACTTGCATGTTATTGAAGGTTAGGAAGTTCAACTATCTCAGGGTTGTCATCAAATGTACTGTTACCTACTGTGTTAGGCAATGGAGACTCAACAGTTATCGTTGCAGGGATTGGCTCCGGTAGTTGATATACTTGATCAAGTACATTGTCTGAAGATTCTGTATCATCAAACTCAATATGACCACTTGGTTTGCATTTCTCACAACTTTCCAACTTGATTGGCTAGCTCTTGGATAATTTTCATAATAAACTTGTTTTGCTCTTTCAGCAACAATGACTGGATCATACCCCCCATACCGCCTTGTAGGATTAATCTCAGTAATCTTGTAGTCGGGGTGAGTTCGATTTCCGTTTGAATCATACCAATCATACCAGAAAAGTACAACATGATGACAAGGATCATAGTGTGCATATTCTAATTCAATAATTTGTTTAAGCACTCCATATCAATCATTGATTGTTTCAACAATATTATAATATTCACCCTTAACCCAAACATCACTATTGTTTGTCCTTTGTCCGGTTGCCTATTCAGATGTGTGGAACTTGTATCCGTTAACAAAATAAATGGGTCAACTAATTTCTTTGTTTATAGGTCTCCATGACAAACTCATCAAGTGATGGTCACTACTACAATGATTTTTCACCTATATAGATTTTAAAACTAAGTTATAAGTATCTGATTACGATAAAGGAAATCGTTGATTGAATATATAGTCTAAGTCAAAGACATACATAATTCGCAAACCACAAAGGAAACATTTGATTAGAACACTGATCACCAAATTGTTGTTAAAATATCTTATAAACACGCATCAACGTAATCAACATTGTTAGAAACTATGCATTAATAAATTAAAGAAGATTACAAGGATCAATTGAACTTACTGGTAACATGGAAGCACTTCTTCATATTAATTTATTGGAGCAAAAATAAAATGTCAATGTTATATTAAATTCTTATTTTTTGAAATTATAAAATTAGAAGTGTAAGAAAAATTACCCCCCGAGAGATCCTTACCGGTAGTTTAATGGAGGAAAAATGGAAATTAAAAAAATAGAAGTGCAAGAAAACTTACTATTGTGGGAAACAATGCTCCTTTGGTAACGGATGAATGAATCCCCATAACGACGTAACGACATTCTAAATAATGACAAGCGCGCATGGGTTTTGCACTCAGCACCTCCTAATTCATTGGTGGCCTGGATTCACTAACCACTTTCAATGTAGGCTCTCACATTCGTGTGGCTAGAAACAAGAAAACCTTTCAACTACGTACGCTCGTGTCAGGTTGACTTCCGCACAGCGTTTAGTTTCACCTTACTAACAATAGATGGGTGAATCAAATGAATTGCAATCCAAATAAAGTTTCTCACAAATTTAGGCATCTCTCGCTTTCAATGTGTCCTATAAATTGCAGCACGCCAATCACAACGATTCACCAAAAAGAAACAAAATTGAAAAGCAAAAAGTAAAAATTAAAAGCAGTGAACGAGAATGGCCTCAAAAACAAGAAGCTCCACCATTCAGGTGGCTCTCGTGGTTATGGTAGCTATCCTAACAGCTAGCACTAGCGTTGTTCTCTGTGACGACACTGTGCCAGTTCCAGCAAACAGGGCCCAATTGGGCGCTTGGTTCAACCAAAACGTTGGGCCATTGGCCCAAAGAAGGAGCAGCTTGGACCCTGGGCTAGTGGCTGCCGAGGAAGGCGCCACGGTCGTTAAGGTCAAGCAAGACGGCAGCGGGAATTATAAGACAATCAGTGATGCCATTAAGAACATCCCTACTGGGAACACCAAGCGTGTGATTGTGTACATTGGAGGCGGGAATTATAATGAGAAGATCAGAATTGAGAGGACAAAGCCTTTTGTCACCTTCTATGGGGAACCAGGGAACATGCCCAACTTGACCTTTGGGGGCACTGCAGCACAATTTGGCACCGTCGACAGCGCTACATTGATTGTTGAATCAGATTACTTCGTCGCGGCTAACATCCTAGTCTCGGTAAGCATACCAAAACAAGTAAAAACGACAAATATTATAAAGCAGAGAGACTGCATTCTTAAATGAATATATACGTCTGCTTGTATTCAGATGCATTGATTTAAGTGTGTTTAAAAATAGACGAGAGAGAGAAGTATTTTAAAAATTGCACCGCTCTGGATAAAAGCCAAGCTAATTTTGACAAGTGGTTTTGCTCTGTGTGAATTTGATTGTATAGAATTCTGCACCAAGACCTGATGGAGTGAGGAAGGGAGCCCAAGCTGTAGCGTTGAGAATTTCTGGTGACAAAGCAGCGTTTTATAATTGCAAGCTGTTGGGATTCCAGGACACGTTGTGTGATGACAGGAATAGGCATCTTTTCAAAGACTGCTTAATTCAAGGCACAGTGGATTTCATTTTTGGAAGCGGGAAGTCACTATATTTGGTAAATATATATAATTAATTAATTTATTCAACTAGAATATTTTTATCTTATGGCGGAAAGTGTTTCAATTACCAAATTTTTTTATCAATTTAATGAATCCGATAACTAGTTAGCATTGCGGTATAGGCAATAATGTGTGATAAACTAACGGATGTATTATTATTTTGTGAGGTAGAACACTCAGTTGAGAGTGCTTGGCGACAGCGGGATGTCGGTGATAGTGGCGCAAGCAAGGACCAGTGACAAAGAGGACAATGGCTACTCATTTGTGCATTGCGACGTAACTGGGACTGGGACCGGCACTTTGCTGGGCAGAGCATGGATGTCTCATCCCAAAGTGGTTTATGCTTATACCACTATGAGCAGTGTTGTGAATCCCGTTGGGTGGAGTAACAACATGCACCCTGAATATGAAAGGTACATAACTCCATGAGCCAAGATGGATGTGAATGAGTATAGTACTAATTAGTAATTAGGTAGCATCATCCAAGATATAAGAAAGCAGTAATTAATTATATCAAAACTAATATTTTAATATACATTGTCCACAGAACATTATATTTTGGAGAGTACAAGAATTCAGGACCTGGTGCAGCCGTCGCTGGGCGTTCCAAGATGACGAAGCAGCTGAGTGATCAGGAGGTCATACCTTTCATCAGGCTTGGCTTTATTCAGGCCTCCAATTGGTTACTACCTCCTCCAAATCCCAAAGTCTAATTAATTTTGTCACATGGTATATACAGCGGCCTCCAGAGCAGTCTGCTGAATTTAAATCTTTTGAAATAAGATTGGGTCAAAATATTAGTGGATATTGAGAGGACCCTTTATTTTAGTGGATACTCATTTTTATTTTTATTTTTTTTCTTTTTTGTCTTTTGTGTCATGTATTATTATTATATTATAGGCGTTATAGTCGGAATAAACCTGTTAGATGACTAAAAGGCAGTCTCAACAGTGGTCTGAATCAAGGATAACTGATTACGAACTTACGTAATCTGTAAACTTTAGAAAAGGACACAACGCGGGGGAATATATATATGCCGTGTAAGTTGTCGGTAACAAAAGTGTAGTAATTTTTTATGTCCAATAAAATAGTTGAGTTGTAATAATGTGATTATAGCTCAGATTATGTTCTAATATTACTATTTATAATTTCACTTTCCTTTTTAACTTTTCATTTCTCCATCTTCCATGTTTTTTTTAACATTTCATCGTGCTTTAATAATGGTTTAAATTCATTATTAGTTATTTATGAAATAAAGTTAAAAAATTATAACTATTCAAACTTTAATGTAACTAATGTCTAATGCTATTATTTTGAGATCAGTTTGAACCAAAATATTAAATTTGTGACATGGAATTTTAATTACTATTTTAATTATATTAGAACTAAAATCAACATAGAATCTTAAATTTTATATTTAGAATTGTTAAATAACTAAAACATGAGTTTTAATGTAAAATTTAATTCTAATTTTATTGTTTAAAGGTGAGATAAATTATTTTTTGATCATAGGGTTTTCGATTCAGTGGTAGTTAGGTAAACCCTCTCAAACTGACAACTCGAATATTTTAAATAACAAGTATACACGAAATACTATTAAGTACAATATTCACATAAATAAATATTAAATTTATAAAGTTTACGAAGTATATTTCTTTATTTTAAAATTATAATTTTGTTATTTCCTTTTCACATAATCCTCTTTAATTTTTATTTCTTCAATTAATGTTCTTCCATTAAATATAACTATCATTTAATATTTTTTATTAATTATAATTTTCCTTTCGTTTCCTCGATGAATCTTCTTCACTCTTCATCTTCTATAATATCTTGTTTTAATATATTTAACGGTACTAATATATACACACACAATTTATAGTATTAATATAATATATATATATATATATATATATATATGTTTATAAATATATAATTTAACATAATAAATTGAGGTCTTACGAAAGATTGGTGTCTTGAAAAAAAAAAAGTCATAATTAAATTTTAGTAGAAAACTATTTTTAAAATTTAAAAATAAAGAACAATTCTAATTATAAATAATGTTTTAAAAACTATATATAAAGTTAATAAATACATATAAATATTACTCCCAACAAAAGAAATCAATTAATAACTTAAAAAATTTAAATAGGAGTATTTTGTTATATTTTATAACATTGTAGTTATATTCATATAAATATTTCTCATAATAAAAAAATTAATTAAAATAATGAATGTTCCGTGCAAAGTAAAAAAAGAAAAAGAAAAAGAAAACCTAGTAAATATTAAATTTCAGCTAAAAAATGGATATGTACTCCATTATGATGAATAAAAAAGTTTAAGAGATTAATTTATACACACTGACAATGTAAAAAAATTTCATTGTCATTCATTTACATGTTACCACATAAATAAGAGCGCAAATGACGCGTGTACATCAATTTTAGTTACACCGTAAAACCAACATACAAAAATACTGTACATCTCATTGTCATTAATTTTGTGCATTCACACACTCAAACATTCTTTTCCGCACTCCCACACACTATTGAGGTGAGTTTAAATTACACAGCTCTCTCCCCCATTTTAAAAAACTACACCCTCCTCTCTAACAAATGACAATTAACTACATGTTAATCTTTATTCATATTTTTTACCAAAATAATCTTCATAAATAGGTATACATATTAAAAAAATTTTAACAAAATAAAAAATGTGACTAATAATAATATAAAAATTGATACATGATTATAATAATTGTATAAAATTATTCTATTAAAAGAATGAATTATTAATTAATTATTAACAATTTATGGTAATTTTTTTAGAAAAATTAAGTATTTTTTTAGTAATTGATTTTAAAATAGTAATGTGTATAAAAATATACACTAATATTCTTAAAACAATTGTTAAGAAAATACTTAATATTTACTTTTAGAACAGTCATAATATTTTTTTTATTATTGACTTATTTTGTTAATAAAATAAATTTTAGCTAATTATCATAATTATGTATAAATAATTTTATATTATTATTAATAAAATTGTTTTATTTTATTTTAAATTTTTTAATGTGCAAAACTGTTTGTGTATGGTATTTTGGTGAAAAATATGAAAAATGATTAAATTGTAGCTTGCTCTTATTCTTAAAGGGGAAAATGTATGTTTTCAAAATAGATGAGAGAGGATTGTAATTTAAGTATCTCTTGGGGGAGAGAATTGTATTTTACTCAAAATATATATATATATATATATATATATATATATATATATATATGTATGTATATGTAAAAGTAGATAGACTCTTAAAGTCGCAATAGGATAAAATTAAATTATATATATATACACACATTGTGCTGTATTTTTATTTTTATTTTTTTATACATATGTGTTGTATTTTTATTAATTAAATATTATATTTTATTATATTTCAAAGTTAACAAAAATTGTTTACTGACCAAACCTTTTTAACAGTTGAATTTGTTATGGTTTCTTGCCCAAATTTGTTATTGTTTACTAGCTTGTTTTTCACGTTGAGATACTTCATATGTTTACTAATAGTTTTTATACGTGTTCCCTTTAAATTAGCCATTTATTAGCACATCTTTTTAACCGTTAGATCAATAATGACCACGTTAAGTTTGTAGAGTTAATCATGTTAGTGGTAGCATTTTATTTCTTAGACTAAGTCATGCTTTTAAACCGTTGAGGAGAGTGAAGAGTTGAGAATATTTTGCTCCGTTGTCTATAGTTGAGAATATTTCTCTTCCATTTGTTGCTTCACGTTGTGATTAAGGTCTTTACATATAGAGAGGACATTTCTGGGACACATCAGAAAGATGATGTGACTTCATAAGAACAAAACTTATTTTCTTCTTCTAATTCATAACAATTTTCCATGAGCAATCTTTGTTAAGTTATTCCAGCATAGCCCCATTAATTCAGTTGTAGAATTAACGAGAAGTGATTGTTGTATCTTAGATAGTGTTTTTGTTGGGAGGCAAACTTTGTAATCATGCGAAGACGTATTTATTTTTTTATTTATAAATGATTGTGTTATTGACGAGTAACTATTTTGTCTTTACCGAGTTATTTTTGGAGTTTTCCGTAATGTAACTGTTTAAGAATGGCAGCATCCTATAATAATTTGAAAAAAGGGTCTAGGCAGCAAACTCAAATTAAAAAGAGCACTTTCTTCATATTAATTGGAGTAAACCCCACAAAATGTGAGTTTCTTTTTTCGGGTGATCAATCAACACAAAATTGAAGCGGGACCAATTTCGGTTTGCACTATCAATCGAAATCACCCCATCAAACATAAAATACAATTGAAATCAAAACCAGCTCTACAAAATTACACATGCAGCCTCTGATAACTTTTCTTTTGGTGTTTTGCTGCAAATGAGCTTCATCTCCTCAACATTTATGATTTATAGTCTTCGAAATTTAGTCAATTTTGAGAGGAAAAAAATAATAATTCAGAATGACGTTAGATAATCTCTCACGGTCTCGAAACTATAACTAAAGACTCTGAAATTTTATTGCTATTAGGAGGGGATCCATAAAATTAGTAGCAGCAGGTAACTGAAAGAAAGATTCTGAACCAGCATTGTTCCTTCACATTAGAAAATAAAAAATAACTCGTCGTAAATGTCACAAGCTAAACCGTAACTTGATTATAATTCTATACCGTATGTATCTAATCAAGATGGTGGCATCAATTGCCAACTAACTTTGCAGTGTACCCTCCACAAGATTCAGACATGAATCCTTTATGTACCTAACAGAATCATCAGAAAGATATATAGACCAAGAAAACTTTGTCAAGTTAAACGACACTTGAACAAAACTAGTGACCGAAACAACACAACACACGCAACCAAGAATCAACATTTTCGTGTCCACCATGGCCCTTTTATTTGTGGCCGTCAGTCTTCCACATACTTGCTCCAGAAGGGGTGTTTCTTCCATACCAGATGCATTTCCTCGAGCGGGACACCCTTTGTTTCCGGCAACAACTTGTAGATGAAGGTGGTCATGATCACCACAAAGCAGCCGAAGAAGATGAACAAACCAAACTTCAAGTGGCATAGCATTAAGGTGAAGAATTGAGCTATGAAGAAAGTGCTGAGCATGTTGACACAAACCGTGATGCTCTGAGCAGCAGGCCTGATCTCAAGAGGGAAGATTTCACTGGGCACCAACCATCCCAGAGGACCCCAAGACCACGCGTAACCCGAAACATACACACAGATGACACCCACAATCGTAACTGCATACCACTTAGGCAATGTGCCGGGGTTCCCACTAGTGCCAAATGCACTAGCTATAGCAATTGTCATGATAATCTGAGGCCAAAAAACACAAGATACTAATTAGTAACTAACTAACATAACCATTGAGATGAAGAAAATATATAAGGATTATGAGCTGGGGAATGTGAAACAAGTACTTGGCAAGCCAACATTTGAGCACCACCCTCAAGGAAAAGGGTGCGTCTTCCGAATTTATCCACAACCATAATTGAAACAAGGGTTGAAACCGGCTTAAAGCTGCCAATGATCACAGAAGACATGAGAGAAGCCATTGCTCCGAAACCGATTGTTCTGAACAAGATGGGGGCATAGAATGTGATCACGTTCAGGCCGGTGAATTGCTGGAAGAAGGGGATGCATATGGCGAAAACAAGCTGGGGCCTGTACTTCCTCTCCCTCAAGGTCTTCCAAGGGTGCTTAACCTTCTGCGAAGCTTCGCTAGCAGCAATTATGTCTTTGAACTCTGCATCAACTTCGGTTGTACCGCGAATTTTCACAAGCTCCTTTTTTGCATCCTCATGGAGGCCACGCTCAACAAGGGAGTTTGGCGAGTCAGGAAGGCAAATCGAGCCTATAACGAATATAACAGCAGGGACCGCGCCAAGCCCCAAGCTCAAGCGCCATCCCTGACCATTCAGGATCTTGGCAAAGTAGTAGTTAAAGAGATTGGCCACAAAGATGCCTATAGTGATTGACAATTGGAAGCACATGTTAAGAGCTCCCCGGTATTTATAAGGGGCCATCTCTGAGACATAGATTGGAACTGACTGCAATCAAGTTTCCAAAATAGAAAGACTAATTGTGAGTTATAGCACATACAACAGGACTATATGCTAACGTTTGGTATAAAAACATGTTCGAAGAATGGAACGTAGACAAGAAAAAAAAAAAACTTAAAATTGAGAGACAGGCAGGGAGAGAAATATCTCAGAATAACTGCTAAGCTAATTTCTTTACCTTCAAGAAAAAAAGAAAAAAAATAGAGACACATGAGACATGTCTCACTGTCTACCTCATTTCTGACCCAACCCAGGACAAGAACCAAAGACTATCTATACCATCATATCATAGATTAATAACCCAATTATTGAGGTCTAGAGAGGGGAAAGAATGGACCTGATTGGCACATCCAATGCCAAAACCAAGCAAAAGTCTGCCAACAATGAGCATCCACATGTGTGAGGCAAAGCCATTGAGCAAAGCGCCTCCTATAAAGAACAATCCACCCAGAATCATAGTGGCACGCCTTCCGAGCATCCGGGTTATGGTGGATGCGCCGAGACCCGCGACAAGAGCACTTAGGTACAGAGAAGATGTGAACAGTGTCAATATCTGGCTGTTGAATTTGCAGTATTGGTTGGAAGAAGGCTTATATGTTGACTCCTTTTCATAAACGGATGGAAAGAATTCCTTCAGGAAAGAATCCATGGAGGTCACTCCACCTGCAAAAAAGAAAACACAGAATATGCATCGCATCGGAGCCCATATAGTTACATTAATTTCGAGATGACGACACAAGTAAAAAATCAATCCTTTTTAACAATGATAAACGACAAAATGAAGGGGAAATACAAGTATCGGATGCATCCAGAACACAGATTCCAAACCTCATTTTCAGATTCAAATTGCATCAAGACAATAATAACAACTTTATAAAATAAAATGTTGATTAATACAAAAAAAGATTGGGACTTAGTTACCTGAAACGCCGTGGTCATAACCGAAAATTAATCCACCGGTTGCTGCCATGATACATGTGAGAACCACCCTCAGGGTAAGCTTCCCAGGGTACTTGAGTGGAACATCAACCTCCATGGATGATTGCTGAGTCATTGCCCTACTACTACTGCGGCTCTAGAAGTTTGGAAGAATTGAACAAGACACTGCTAGCATTATTATTACTACTACATAGAGGAGATTCAATCATTACATTAGAACATAGTATTTATAGCATTTGGCGTGCGCGTCATTCCTATCCGCACACCGGTTTCTACAAATATATATATATGGAAAATGGAGGGTATGGGTGATATAAAGTAAAGGTTATTAGTGGCATTTACACACACTATAAAGGGTATTGCTAATAGGTAATTAGCCAATTGAAATGGGACAAGGAAGTCGAGAAAATTGGATCTTAACTGCCCAGGGTTTCGGTAGAGAAATTCTTGTTATTTCTCACTGAATACTTCAAAAGTTTTTTTGCGGAGCTACTCTTGACTTTCTCTCACTCACTCACCTCTTACAAAATATTTAGAATTTTATTTTAAATACTACCTTTTCTGAGTTTCTTTGTATTTTTCATCACGGGAAGAAAGAAATTTTAATCATTGAGGAAGCATATTAAACACCTCTACCTTTTAGGGATAATTTAATTCAATTTTTTCAAATTTCAAAGATTATTTTATTTTATTTTATTTCTATTTTAGAAATTGGTTTGACTCACGTTTTGCAATTTCATTAAAAGGTTAATTGATTAAATTTAAAGACCAAAGTATCTCATGTGGGCAAAATTCAAGGACAAGAGTGACCATTCATTCTTTTTGTGTACATATATATTGGCAGTTAATAACAAGGAATCAAAGAAAGAGAGATAGAGAAAAGTCACGGTGTAAGTCACTGTGTATTTCTAAATGTATTTAGGAAAAATTAATACCGTACAAAAAAGAATTATTTTTGTGAATCTAAATAAAAATAAATAGTTTTTATTAAACGGTGTTTCGTTCCAAGTTAATTTAAAATTAATTTTAAAATTTATATGAATTATTAATATTTATCATTTTAAAATAATCAAACAAATTAATGGATTTCAATAAAATAAATTCATATTAAATAATAATAAATTATCAAAATTTAAATTATGAAATATAATCTTTTGGTAGCTTGTAAATTTTTTTTAAAAAACTCTAAATGGAGTTAAAAAAAATTTAATACACCAGTTAAGTTTTTTATTTTATTTTATAACTTGCCACCAAAATAATAAGAATCAATACCCTCATCTTACAGACAAACAAACGAGAGGCTGTTCCAGTTAATTAAAAAAAAAAAGAAAAAAGAAAACTTATGTGCAATAACACGGTTAACGCTCAAATGAAAAAGTATTCTTTTCTCAAGCCAATAATATCTCTTTTTTATGACAAGAACGAATCATAGAATAGATCATATTAAAAGACACGTGACTTCGATGGTTCAAGGTCATATCTCATAGATCAAGTATTTTATCAACACACCTTCCTTGCAAACCTAATTTCGCCACAAATCTACAAATAATTAAGCATCTACAAATAGTAACAAGATAAATTATTTTACTAACTACCATTTGGGCGTTCATTCATTGTTCGACAATGGAGATATCAATGCCAAGTGAAAAACAAAGAAAGAAAGAATCTGATGAGATGAGAATGTGAGATAAGAGGGAAAATTTTAAATTAAAAGATAAAAAATCCTGGACTTGAAAATTTGGTGGGGAGTTAAAAGTTAGTTGGTAGAAATTGACAAGTGAATTGGGGAAAAAAGAAAAATTACATGGGATAAAACCGATTTAAAATTAGTTTATTTTTAAACTAGTTTTTGAGTTGTTACCAAACACATTTTTATAAAACCAAACCCAATTGTGCCTAGTTATCTAGGTTTTGCTAGTTTCCAAACACCCTCTTAGTGTTTGATGCACAAGGAGATTATGCTAATTTATAGGCCTTTAACAATAAATGTAAACCCCGCTTTTTCATTAAACGTAAACACTGTATTTCTGTTACATAGTAATCATCATTTAATTGTTAATTAGGCATATGAATGAACATACAATCACAATTTATTATTAAATAGTATTGTTCCTTTAGTCATGCAAATTCCAAAACTTCCGTCGGTTCGTCAATTAGAGTTACGGTTTAAAAGTTATGATTCAATCTGCTAGTTTGGGGAGCCCTTTTTGTCCTTGTCTAAGGTCCCCCAAAGACCAGAGACTTGTGTGGGACCCACTACCATAGTGTTTTTAAAAATAATTGACTATTTTAATCCATGTATTACTTAGAAAAGTCAAAGAATTGTTTTATACTTTTCCAACGAGCCTTGCATCGCACACCTTTCTATGACACAAGAGTGTTGTCCAATCATATTTCTTAGGTGAGGTTTTGACCTCTAGGGATTTTAATGCTTTAGGATTTTTCTTGTTGTAGTTTAATGATGTTCATGCGATCTATGGTTATTCCAAGCATAAGCTATGATATGAATTTTTGGAATTAACCAAAGAGTGATGCACTTAGGATCCTTGTTGGTGTATTTGGCCCTCTTAGTTTAATATGATTAGGGTTTGGGTTTTTGAAGTCCTTGAAAGATTTGAGTTTAGGTGTGTGAAGAAAGTTTTGATGAAAAATCAATCACACGAGCCCTATTTTTAGAACTATGGTTCGACCATAGAGGCGTTTTAATGGTTAGAACTATGGATTTTACAACTATAAGATCTTATACAATGTGTTGTGGCTTAAAACATAGATGTGTTGTAAATATGGTTGAAGCTATGTTTAGTAACTAGCAATTAATGTTATGTTTGTGTCTAAGATGGGATGTTTAAATATGCTATCGATCGATATGTATGTTTATGCCATGATTTAGTGGCAGATGATATATTTGTGGTTACACACACATACACACATATTTATGATGATGCTTATATCTATGAGTATGTTCATGCTAGCCATGTTTTAATGATGCTTGTACTATAATGTTGTGGCATGCATTCATATACATACATATATATATAACGTCATAAATTATATAATTGTGTTATAAGACTGTAAAATGTACACCAAAGATAATTTAAGTCCTCATTTGATGAAATATCCATAAAACTCTTTGTATAACACACTTATAGTAATTAAGGTCTTTGCACAATGAGGCTTCCTTTGAGAAGTGATTCCTTTGGACCAGTATAGTTAGTTGGTCATGTTAACCAATCTCATTGTTGGTTCAGAGGTTGTACACTCAAGGTTCCATGTGTACAAGAAGGAGAAAGATAAATCCCTTGGTCTAGTGCAGTTAGCTAGTCACTTCGGCCAACATAAATCGTTGGTTACCAACCTAGTCAAGAATGTATGTGGTTTGCTACGACAGATTCAACCCAACTCCTTTAATACGAAGTTTTATGACCTAGGGTGGTAACCATGGTTGTCAAACTTGAGAATTTAAGCAAACTTGTAAAGCCTCAGAAACTCGAATCGTAAACTCATAACAGTTTATGTAAAAAGTACATGTTATAAGCAATATAATTAGGAACTAAACATGATTTAATTGTTATGCTGTTTATTCAGTATATGCAGTTTATTCAGTTCCTTTCATATAACAGTTTTATAATTGCCTTAATTGTGTGTGTGTATGTGTGTGTGTGTGTGTGTGTATATATATATGTATGTATGTATCTACATGTGTTGTATGTGCTATTGGGTGGTACTGAGGTACCCACCACTGAGTTGACAACTCACCCCTCGTGCACTAGGCAAAGATTTCAGATACCTGTGGTAAGTTCGGCTTCGTAGTGAGAACTACTGAGTAGTCACAATCATGCTCCAGACACCTAGCGCAGGATCTATGATAGTTCATAGACTTTCTTTTAGACATGATTATTTGTAAACTCCTTCATATACAGTTAAGTTATGTAAACAGTTTTTCAGTTATTAATAAATGAAATAACCAGTATTTATTTATTATTTAGCATTCATTGCATGTTTAGTATGCTACATTAGTGCTTTCGTAGGGCAATAGCCCTACATGCGGTCACGTCCTAAGTTGGGGCGTGACATCTAGCATTTAGATGAACCATTTGTTTAAAGCATAAAAAATTCATAGTATTTTAAATGCACAATCAGACAAAGGAACAATCATTTTCCTGCTCTTATTTATCCTAGCCTCCCTCCCCTGAGAGGCTTCTACTTATTCAAAATCTAATTAAAATAAGTTCACACAAGAAGGATAATCATAAAAACTTGCTAGCACTTTTAATTGTTATACAAACTTGCAATTTATCCAATGATGGAGTAGGACTCACTCTTAAAACACAACAATATTTTTGTGAATTATATAAAGCAAATCTCTAGCATACTTCAAAACTAGAGTTTCAAATCATACTAATTCAGTGATTAATAAGTAGAGTCAGGTATTGAGGAAGCTCTCCAAAACCAACACACATCAAACCACCAGTCATGCACAACAGACTTAGCTAATCATTTAACAAACTTCTTAATCCTCTCATATTAATCACTATTTTTTTAATCAATTATTAACTGCATAATTAGTGTATTAAGTTAGTCACGATGAACTAAACAAGTTATAGAAAGCAACGGATAATGTAACCAGTCCATTTAACCATTCAGCTTGGCATTTTATCGAACAACTTATGTGCAACAAAGTGAACGCAACAAGACGAAAATAGAGAATGAAGGAAATTGCAAGCTCATGATTCATATATACAACAATTCAATTACACTAGGTTTACACAATTTAGAGAACAAAGGAAATTGCATTGTAGTTTAAGAACACAAAGTGAAAACCTAGAAAAACTAAAAGGTTGAATCAATCAGCAATATATGTATACTTTTACAAGATCGTTTTGGATCTCTAGAACTTCTCAATGGAGAGAATGAGTTCTTCGTCAATCTACATCGAACGAACTTCGTTGATGAAGTAGCAAGAATGAGTGTGAAGTAGAAAGAGTGAGCGTGACGGAGGCAAGGAGCAGCGGCGGAGCGATTGGGTATCGGAGAGTGAGAGCGATTTGGGTATCAGAGACCAGAGAGGGTTCTCTTTTGGGCAAATAATTGAGCTTTAAAATATTTTCTGTTTCGTGGCATTTTCGGGAAAATGTTGGGCTTAACAAAAAAGTGTAACAATTGGGTTGACACAATTTGTCTCTAAATTGAGGTAGTTTATAAAACCTACACTATAAAGCCGTCTTAATGCAACGCTTTTTCTTTTTCTTTTCTTTTTTTTTTTTAGTGATTATGTGTTCATATCGGTAATCTTGGCATGTAATTTGTTTAATGCTACCAAGAAAATCAAAACTTATGGTTGACTATAGTTAGGATAAAACTCTCTTTTGGTCTCATATTTATATCCAATTAATCACTTTAGGCATACTTTTAAAAGCGTTTAATTTAGTCATTTATTTCTAAAAATGAGTCAGTTTGATTCTTTTCTACAATTAATCACATTTGAACAATGTCATTTGAAAATTACCTACATTTGAAAAGTGTTGTTAAATTTTTTTAAAAAATGACCAAACCAACTCATTTTAAGAAATAAAGATGACTAAATTGAACACTTTTAAAAGTACAAGACCAAAGTAATTAATGAGGGTATAACTATGGTACCAAAAAAGAGTTTTACCTCATGTTTGCCGAAATGCCCTTATTTTAGTTTTACAGTCTAATGAATTTGGTGTTAATACCAAATCAAATTATAGAATGTCTTGATAATTGTTTTGATTGCTGAGGAGGTATTCATTGCCAACATCAACTAATCGTCTTCAAGGTTTTGAAATCATCAATGTAATTATGTATCTTTTAACAAACCATTTTACGTAGAATGTCCAATAATGATAAATATATACATACAACAAATTTCTTTTTTTAGAATTACTAATTTTTTTGATAGTGAGAGTAACTAATATAAATATAAAAGAAATAGAAGAAGTATTTATTACTTTTTTAAAAGACATTTTTTAGCGAGATTTGTAAGCGATATTAATGGATAGTGGAAGTGGGTATACATGGACAAAGAAGGCTCACGAGATTATTATTAAATAGGTACAAACCGACAAAAGAGGAGGAAAACTGGGTAATATTTTTGTTTCAAGCGAAAAAGAAATTTCTGTTTGTATATGATTGTAGGAATAAGGCAATTTAATACAGACAAGATCAGATTCAAGGTATCTATCAAGAGGTATTCAATTTGACAACAATGCTGTGATTGTTGGCGACACCAATTTTAAAGAACGAAAGTTGTTTGGAATCTTTGCAGTGTGGTTCCAATCGTACACCCTGGGGTCTCCCCGTGAAGCGTGAACACATAATATGATCGATATACTGCCGACTGCTGACTAGAACACATGATATCGATAAATTTGTGTGTTCATGAAGCACCGAAAGGAATACTTTTAATCACAAATAACCTTTTTTTTTTATTTTAAGTGTCAAGAAGATTATTCACTCTAATGACGAAAATTGAAAGCAAGTTGATAAAATATATTTTAAACTTACTACTTTATGATTACACCAAAATTACCCATGAATTGTGAGCAATTGGAAACTTTTGGGACAATGCAATCGTCATTTCATTATGGATGATCAATCCGAATAAGAATGATTAATATGCAAAAAGAAAGAAAGAATGATTATCTGGAAGAGAAGGGAAATAAGTAAAATACTATTAACTATTTACTCTCTTCTTCATTTTTTTTTCTAATGATTAACTAGTGACTCCTAACATATTATGATGATGAAAATTTGTAAGTAAATAATTAATCAATCATATATTAAACATTTAAGGTATGTTTGTAAGTTAGACTTAAAGAAAGAAAAAAAAGATTTTAAAAGACTTAATCCATCTAAATTTATCTTTTTAGTTTAGATCTATACATTTTCGAAACTTTTTATTTTAATCCATGTCGCTAATTAGTCAACCTCTATCCATTTCTAACGTGTTGGAGCGAAGATGACATCTAATTTGTGTTGATTTAACCTATGATAAAGAAGTTGACGTCCGGTTTGGGATCTACAAAAGAAAAAAAAATAGAAATAAGTAAAGTTGAGTTTTGCTATGTACAATAGAAATAAGTAAAGTTGAATTTTGCTATGTACGGGTTAAGAAATTAAGAGAAAAAGGTTTTTTTTATTGAAATAAGCTTTTTTTGGTTAAATATGTTTTTACAATGATGTTACATGTACATTATAATTTTTATCACCGTATAGCCACCAACCCACTAAATACATATTGGTCAACTACTAATGATCAAACCGCCTCCTAACTACCCACTCTCACTCAACTATGCGTGAACCACACCCCACGCTCACCTCGACGCCCCCTCTCAATCAAAACCCTTAGCTCGCGAAAAACCCTCACCTCCCTCCTAAAAAATCCCTCAGCTTCCCCTCGAAAATCCCTTGCCTCTCTCATGAAAAACCTCATCCTCAACACACTTGACGACTACGACGAACAACCCTCACCAGAGCTCCTTGAACAATCGATTAAAACTCGCCCACATTTGCATATTACAACACTCACCAAAGGTAAGAGCATACACGAATTGAAACTGTTCCTTTTTCTATTTTGAACACGAAGTTTTGGGTTTTTTAATGGAGTAGTTAAATCCACAATGCAAGTTCTTTCTCAAATTGATATAGTGCTATATTCTTACTCAAACTGCATTTGTGTTTCTTTTCTATGTATATGTTTTATCGATTTAGTGCTCTAATTTAGTGATCTATTTGTTCAATTATGTGTGCTAGTTTGTTCATGATAGTGACACGGGTTTGTTCCTTTTCGAGTTTGTTTGGTGCTTTGTTTGGTCCTTGAGTTTGATTTGGTGCTCTGTATATGTTTGTTTGATTTGTGTTGTTGTGTTTGTTCAAGCATTTGTGCAAGTTTGTTCATTGTGAGTGTATCGGTTTGTTCATGTATAATACAGTGGTTTGTTCATTCCGAGTGCATGGGTTTGTTCATATATAATATAGGGGTTTGTTCATTCTCATTATATGGGTTTGTTCAAGAATATGTTGATATGACTCACAATGTTTGTTCATTCTGAGTTTATATGAGTATATGGGTTTGATCAAATATAAACCAGGGTTTGCTTCACTCTGAGTATATGGGTTTGTTCAAATATAAAACATGGTTTTGTTCCATTCTGAGCGTATGGGTTGAATTGTTGTTGTAACTTACACTCGTATAGTTGATGGATGTACTTTGTACCCTATTTTATTATTCTATAATTGAACATTGTATATTAAAAATGTGTAATTTTAATTCTTAATTAATATGTTTTGCACATTATCCTCTTTTGTGAGAAATTGAGAAAAATGCAATTTTAAGTATTATTTTATCTTAGAATTTAATGTGTAGATTTCTTTTGTTCTTTTTTTAGTTTTCTATTTTTATTGCAGAAAATAAATTGTCAAGAGGATCATTGAGGATTTGAAGGAGATTTGATAAGATATAAATTTCAAAGAAGAGATTTGAAGAGAAGATTGAGACCAATAAATTCAAGATTAAATTCAAATTCAACAAGATTTGATCAAAGATTTGCTGAGGATTTTTAATGCTGACTTTGCCACGGATTTTGCGTCAAGATGGAGATTGAATCTCGATTTGACCTCAACTACAAAGTTGTAGATCTATCTCTTAGCTTTAATTGGAGATTTGAATCACCTCAATCCATAGCCGAAGTTATCGCGAGTTTATTGACTGCTATGCTGAAAGATTTACTCCCACTTTAGGCCAATCCTCTACAAATAGAAATCCTCTCTTAACAACTTCACACTCAGCCTCCACTTTTATTTTCTACACTTTTCTCTTTTCTTTTATGCACTTTAGATTGATGTTAGTAGTGCTTAATTCTTAGTTCTTCAAGGATTTGCGAATTTCTTCCGTTATTGCATTCAGGTTTTGTCACTTTAATTCTCTATTATTTTTTCACTCTTTTATTCTTTATTTATTATGAGTTTTTATCCTCCACCCATGGACTCCACCCATGGAGGAGTAGTTTCTTAATATCTTGCATGCGGTAACTCTAGATTGGGATTAATTTGAGGTCTTGTGCTTAATGTTTATTCATGATTTGTTCTGCCTATGATTAATAATATAGCGATTGCATGTTATTGGTTAGGGTTAATTCTAGGTTGATAGATCTTGACGATTGTAGGATTTATTTATTTAGGATTTGGGAACTTTTTGGGAAACTAATTAGATTTAATTAGGTTGTGCAATTGGAACATAATTGATATAGGTTTTTAATGCTGAGATCTTAGTTTTAATTCCTATATTAATAAATGCTTAGGGGATTGACGATTGTAGTCTCTTAGGTGAATTGCGTATTAGTTAGAGATTTCAACTAATAAACAACATCCCTCTTATGAATAATTAATTAGAAACCAATGACAATTAATCCTTGATCTAGAAACACCGTATGCAGGATATTGCTTTTTTTATCATTGTTAACTGACTTTTATTTTGCTTTCTTTTTGTTATTATTCATCAATCCAAACCTTCCTTTTTAATTGCAATTTTAATTGGTTCTAATTGCTTCCTTGAGAGACGACCTAGGTTAGCCCCCTTTACTACTTTTTGGGGTTAATTTAGTTTTCTAAATTATTATTTGATCTCGCACTGAAATTAACGACGTTTTGGTGTGTGTCAATAGTCCTCGTAGGAAATATGGTTGAGGGAGGGAAAATACAATCCATCAGTTTAGGGGTATAAAGACAGCAATATCTTCCTTGATAAGGATATGATGACCAACAAAAAATGGGTACATACATCATGTTCCTAGTGATATGTGCTCATATTGTTTTGAAAACTAAACTTGTTTCCATTTCAGATTTTTGTACCGTATGTCAATATGGAAAGCAAACACCATTGGTTGTATGCTCTTGACATACCCAACAAAAAATTATTTGTGCTTGATTCAAAGCACGTCAAGTCCCAGTGATGATCAGACCAGCATTAATCAGCTAGTGGTAAATGGAGTGTGCTAATTTCGTTAATATCTATTTTGGATGTACACTATTTTCTTGTTAATGTATGATTCAGTTAGTTGTATATTTTTTTTTTTTCATTTCATACATGTCTATTTATTGCAATCTAAAATATTTCATTGTTGCAAATGAAAATAAGGTCGCCTACTAGAAGAGCTACTCCATCAGGTGGATGGATCATTCGAGCTTAGGGGGATGGTTTTGTAGTTGAGTACATGGATGTCCCATGCCAACCAAACATGTAACTATACATAATCATACTTACCCACTTTCCCTGTCCATACTTAGATACTTACACTCCCCTTGTCCATAATCATTTGGTATGTTTTTAACACAATAGATACGACTGCAATTTGTTTTTCATCAAGTACATGGAGTTGTGGATGCCAGATTTTCTTTACCACAGTGGAAAGACGATGCCGATGTAGACAAATGTAAGTATTACTCCCACCAATTTGTTTGTCATTATATGATTTCTATTAGAATGGTAATGATTATGCTATTAATAACTCATTGTTTATTCTCCCCCATAGGTTGAAGGTCAAAAGATATGGAAGGAAGTCTTACTCCAAACACTCCTAGGTGAGGAGAACACAATGAGGGATGATTTAATAGAGCTTGCGAGTAAGCAGGGGCGGAGAAAGGATCGGCTAATGCTAAGTCCTTTCACCAATCTAGGCATTGCAAGTCTGTTGTTAGATGAGCTCACGAATGCCAAGACGACCAAATTCCCGAAGAAGACAATAGCCCCAAAGAAGACAAAATGACCAAAAAATATTTCCTTTGTATATTCTTTTGTTAGCTAGTTTATGAATAGGATATGTTTAGTAACGATGACAGTATAATTTGTGACTCTGTTCATATAATCAGTAACTATGATTGTTAGTTTAAATATATGACTTTGTTCATTCTCTGTTCATATAGGGTTTAAATATATAACTGTAACTATGAAATTGTTCATATAGAATACTCTAAGCATATGGGTTTGTTCATAGATAATGTACATGAGTTTTTTGCATTCTCAATTAATGGTTTTGTTCATACAGTGTATAAGTCTTTATTCATAAAGGGTACAAGGAGTTTGTTCATTCTCAGTATATGGGTTTGTTCATAGATAATACAGGGGTTTTTTCATTCTCAGCTAACGGCTTTGTTCATACAATGTACAGGAGTTTGTTCATTCTAAGTATATGAGTTTGTTCATAGAGAATACAGTGGTTTGTTCATTTTCAGTATATGGCTTTATTCATAGAAAATACATTAGTTTGTTCATGATCGGTCTAAGGATCTGTTCATATAAAATATAGTAGTTGTTCGTTCATGACCATATTATTTGTTTCCATTACCAATTCAAATATAATTCAGGGGTTTGATGATTTTTGGTTTATAGCTTTGATTGTATGGAATATACAAGTTTGTTCATATTCAAGCTAATACTTTGTTAGTTTGTATAAATGTTAACGTATAGCCAAAATATCAAATAAAAAAAATAAAAAAAAACAAAGTAGTTCTAAATATGTGGAATAACCAAAACAAGTATAACCAAAAATGTGTAAAAAATTATACAAGTGACTTCCTACTCGCTCCATAACTTCTTCCCCCTTTTGAAAATCTTCACTTTTCTTGGCTTGTGTTCCACACAGTAGTGTTGCTTGTGTTCCAAACACCGTTAGTGTATGATTGATCCTGCATAAATTACATAACATCAATCACAGATACATAACGAAACAATATTTAAGTATCGTTATTTACGTGCCTGAATACTGTTGAAAGCTTTTCTCGCAATGGTTTGCACTTTCGTTTATTTAATATATCCTTCTTTACAGCTTTCAGATTCTCAAGGAATCCAATTGCAGTGTAGTCGAGTATAATCGTCTCCACAGGGATTGTGGTTTTTAAAACAAACGTCTTTGAATTGTGCTACTTTAAGCTATAGGAAATGATTTTTGTTGAGTAAATTAATGACGAACAGATTGTAGATAAAGTAAAGGTATAAAACAATAATGGAATTAAGTTTAGGCTAGCGAAGAAAGGTGTTGGGATTTGATAATGACAATATCACCTTAATGCAACCATTAACCTAGTGAATATGATTTACGAGTCTGTTGATTTTATCGCCATCTGTAACATCCCGATATTTCCCTTACAAAGATTTCGCATAATAAATAACTAGGAATAAATTAATAAAATTAGAAAATTTAATCATTAACTTTAATCTTTAAAATATTAGCTAAAAAATAGTAATTTGGTGGTCTCGCAGAGTCGTGTGAAGTCCTAATCGATTTTCGGTTGCTATTCAAATTTAATTACGACTCAAGGGAGTCCATAAAATACACTAATATGGAAATAAATTCAAGAAAATCCAAATAAAATTAAATAAGTAATAAGAAAAAAATTAGTGGGTCATAACGGTACGTCCGAAATATTTTTCGGATAGCCGTATGCAAAGTACCGAGACTACGAACAACAAAACGTAGTCAAAATAGATTTAGGTGGAGCGCGTGGCTCTCACCCACGGCCCACCGTCACAGAAAGAAACATATATATATTAAGATATATATACCTATATATATTAATAATATAATATATATCATGTCTATATATAAATATATATATATATATATATATATATATATATATATATATATGTTAAACCACTCGGCCTTTGAAGGCCAATCTTCCTCCAGAGCTCAAAATTCTTACCTTTCATACTGTTAAATTTATTTCTGCTCCATTCGTGCGTTCTACGGTTACGTCGTTGGACTCGGGAAAAATAGCACGATCGCCTCAAAATTCGCAAGGGTCTTTTCTCGCAGTTTTCAAAACGCCAGAAAAGTGGGTAAACCGTTCTAGCCACTGTCTATGTGGTTCTAAGATGTTTGATAATGTTTGTAATAGTTTTGTGTTAGATTATGTTAGGTTTAGTTGCTTGATAATAATTATGATGTGTTTTATGTTAGGTTATATTGGATTTTCATGACTTGATGATTGTTTGAGGAATTTTTGGAGATATGTTAGATTATGAAAACCTAGTTATATTATGTTGCTTGGGGAAGAATTGTTTAGAAATATGTTAGAAATGATTATGAGACATGAAATTATATTTTTTTGTGATGTGAAATATTATGATAGATATTTAGGAAATCGCTTATGATGATGATTGTGTTATGTTGTGCTAGAATAGGCTAGGTTTTACTTGCTAAGGGTTGCTCTTGAATATTACAATTGGTCATACTTGTATATGGAATATTCTGCAGATCTGGAAATTGTTGGAATCATTGTTAGGAGTATGATTGATTTATGTTTGTGACGATGATTGTTTTATATGAGGAATATTAGATGCTTATGAGTATGTGGTGTTACATGTTAGGAAGTAAGATGATAATCTTTCAATAGCTATGATGGAAATGATGAAATGAGTTATAATTGTTTCTTTAAGGTGATGAATGGATATAGCTGCTTTATGATGATGAACTGGGATCTTTATATAGGAACTGTGTTTATGATGATGAATTGT
Organism: Nissolia schottii; assembly: GCA_003254905.1. Taxonomy (NCBI): domain Eukaryota; kingdom Viridiplantae; phylum Streptophyta; class Magnoliopsida; order Fabales; family Fabaceae; genus Nissolia; species Nissolia schottii. The sequence goes on from QANU01007790.1 coordinate 73,555, forward strand.
TGCACCGAGCATTGAATTGTGCACATGATGATAATGATGATGATGATGATGGAAAAACCCCCTCTTGGAGGGCCGAGGGCTCGACTTTTGGGGAAGGTCTTAGTTCCGGTCGAGTCGTAGGTCCGACCCCACCGCCATCCGTTTGATGGTCACCTCGGTCGTGGTTGGTGAGAATTACGGGGTCAAGACACTGCAGGTGAGACCCTTCAGGTTTAGCGCGACCTGGCCGCCACGATGCGGGTTGTAATGGGTGGTTGTAGCGTGTGGCCGCAGCTACAAGGAACGAGGGCGGAACCGCTATTAAGGCTTGTCTTATGACGCGGGAGTAAAATGAATTTCAACTGATTTTCAAAGGATGATGAGTTTGATACACTTTTGTAGCTATGTGAATTGTATGATGAGGATTTTGATGTAGCAGTCTAGCTATGCGAATTATATGACGAGGTATGAGTTAGGAACCAGACTAGCAGATAGATGACGTAGATAATGAAGAGTAGGTCCCTTGATCACCTAGTAATCTAAATAAAGCTGCTCATGCTTAGCAAGAAATAATAATGAATAGGAAGATAGTATAACTGTATCACCTAGAGACCCCTGAGCGGCGGAATCATAATTGAGTAGAAAATGAGTTATTACGACTAAGGTTTTCCAATGAGGACACAATGTTCTCATTCCCCACTCCTTTATGATTCCAGATATAGGACCTGACATGGAGCAAGAACAGGAGCAGCATGAGGAGGAGCTGTATCCAGAAGAGTGAGCTGAGGAGTAGATGTTTAGTTAGTAGACTTTATGTGATAATAATCTTGTTGTACTAGATATTTGTATGTAACAGCTATCTTAGTACTTGAGTATCTGGTTGCGAGCATGTGTTATAGACCCATAATGGATGTTATGTTGAAAGGTTTATGTTGTTTTATCAATGTTAGATAAACATGTTATTTCACTGTTTGCATTACATGTTCTACGAATTACAAGGCTCCTACGTTATATTATGAGCTATAAAAGGAAAGTTAAAAATGGGTCCTTATTTTCAAGTAACTATACTTTTAAGCACTTAAGCGGGACTAAGTATTATCCCAACCAAAGCAGATAACAACTTAGCAATCAAGTTTGCGACTTAAGCGTAGACTAGCTAGCTAGGGTGTTTCACCATCAGTTCTTAACTTAATCATCTTTTCTCAAGCATGTTAAGATCACTCGAGTTCCTTTATTATGTTGTCAAATGTCTTGCACAAACTTAACAAAGTACCTCGACGTTAATGCGGATGTTAAAACGACTAATTCTTGGTTCCAGTTATGACAACTAAGAAATAGATGAATTGATCTAGGTCAAACTCAAATAATTGTAACTTTCGTTCGCAATCTTTAAGCATAAAATCAAGCTTAGCATAGCAATATTGATCTCAACTTGGTTATAACTTAAATAGTATAACTTCCGTCCATACAAGCAATTCTCAAATCAAGAATCAAAGTACTAAACAAAAGCTAGCAATAAGCATGAGATCAATCATTAAAATCATAAGACAACATAGAATCATAAACATAAGTTAAGATGGATACATTTCAGGAATAAAGCACATCAAATCCCAACAATAAAGAAAGTTAGCTATCCATGGTTATGAATAGGTTACAAGCTTACATAGAATTTATATAACAATACATGAATCGTCGCCTATTCCATCGCCTTCAGAAATGTCACTTTCATGCTCGTTTTAGCTTGCATCATCATCTTCCTCTGCGAAGAACTCATCATCTAACAATAATGCTGCCTCAACGTCTTGCTGATACACTTCGTTTGAACTTGAACCACCACCTAAATCAACGTTCACAGATACCTCATCGAGGTTCACAAACATATCAATGCCACTCAGATGTGTCTTATAATTTTTGTATAAATAAAACATGTGCTGCACTTGAGCATCATTTGATATCGTAACAAGTCGAAATTTTACCAACCCATTCATGAAAGACACTGGAGCTTTATATCTTATTCTTGCCACACTCTTTTGAAAATGAAAAGATATTATACCACAGGTCTGCGAATGACATGGACGACCAAATTACAATAAACTCGGAATCGTTTTTACTAATAAATTCAACACCCTCAACATTATTCTTTTGCACTAAACCATTATAAAAATAAACGCAGCAACACCTCCCTATTCCTTTTTTTTGTATCAAAACAAAAACACAAACACCCTAAGAGAAATGAGAGGATTAACAAAAGAAGAATAGATATAAGAGAAATGAGAGAATGGAAAAGAGAAGAATGAGAGAATGGTGAAGAGGAAGAAGAAGAATGAAAGAATCGTGAAGAGGAAGAAGTCCCACATCCCATTTTATAGGTGAACATTTCTTCTTCCCGGTGCATTTTTGTTAAATCAAAATTTTGATTGAGAGGGGTCTAAAATTGCCACCCTCCTAGGCGATTTTAGCATGCACTTTTTAGCCCCCTGTAGGGGTGTACACGGGTCGGGTCGGGTAGGACCCGCCCGTGTCACAGACCCGACCCAACGTTCGGCGGGCGGGTCGGGTCGGGTAAAAATGTAATTTTTTTTATGGGTACCCGCCAGACCCGCCACCCGCCCGGGTCGGGTAGGTTTTGGCGGGTCGGCGGGTGACCCGCCCTCTTTTTTTTTTGGGAAAAAAACCACAGCAAGCCCAC
>QANU01007790.1:77197-178768 GCA_003254905.1 Nissolia schottii
GTCTGTGACTGTGAGACTTGAGAGAGTGAGAGACGGTGAGTGTGTGTGTGTCATTAGGGTAAAATGAAAATGTAATATATATATCTAGGCGGGTACGGGTCGGGTCGGGTTTGAAGTTTTGGACCCGAGACTCGACCCGCCAACTTAAGCGGGTAGCGCGGGTCAGACCCGCCGACCCGCCGACCCGCCAAACCCGACCCGCGCGGATCGGATTGGGTCGGATTTGGCGGGTCGGCGGGTCCGACCCAACCCGTGTGCACCCCTAGCCCCCTGACACCTTTTTTTTAAATGGTACTGAAATCACCATTTCTTGTGGCGATTTCAGTACCGTCGCCTATATATTTGTAAAATATTTATCATGTGCATGTTATAGGTATGCGTTTAATTTGAGTGCATATATTTGTAAAAATTCCCAATGGCCCCAAAATGTTGATATCCATCCAAACACATGACACTTATATTCTTACGAGACTTCATATCATATCAAGAATTTTGAAAACGAATAGAATAGTAAGCCATCATCCTTTTGATTGGATCACTTAATTATAACTTCACATGGATCAATTATAGGCACCAAACTGTATTACACACATTTGCAAGAACATGATTGCTATTTCATATATAACCAAAAATTGCAAGAGTTGAGCTTAACCGTAAAAGACAGTAATTAGAGTAACGTCTAACAGGTCTCATTCAAGGTCAAAAAATGATTATACGCACTAATGATATGCAATCATAGGATGCTTCCCGTTCTCCTGTAACACAGACCTACCATTCATTTTCTTTTATCTTTCTTTTATACATCAACCCCACAAATTCATCATTTGTTACATCTTAATTTAGAGGCTAAATTCTCACTCAACTGTTTTCCTTTTTCACTTTCTCCTCTGTCAATAATCCCAGTTCTATTTCTATTCAAATGAGTAGGAATGGGAATACCGTGAAGCAGCTGTAGATCTGTTTTGGGTTAGAAAATGGTTGGAATCTGAAATTGAATCAAGATTACGCGAAAGAGGAGTTTGGAAAGAGGGTAATTTCAGCTACACAAATAATTATTTGAAGGGGTAGTCTCCATTTTGCCACCTCGAAATTTAAAAAGCAAGGGCGTTATGGTCACACACATGCATTGCCACACCCCCCATCTTATATGACACGGTTTGTGAGCATCCATTTATCAAATCTTGAAAAAGGAAAGCAATTTATTGTTTTTACAATGTACAGAAAAATCCCCGAAATTTTGTTGATGACACCAGTTAATGTCCATAATTTTGACATAATTAATTTTTAAAGGTCCCACATGGGGTTCACCACAGCCTTAATGCAGATGCTGAAAAGACTCGCCAAAGAATCAAGAATGCTTTCTATCTCAATATGTTGCTCCAATTATGCAACCACACAGATGATAATAATATCCGTAAGGACTCCCATGCTCAAGTGTGTGTAAAGAAACACACATGATGGAGCCTGGCCAAAGAATCTACCCTTCGTAGGAAAATTTACTTTGGTAATAAAAATTTGTTGTTTGATTGTGTTTAAGATTCCTCGTCAAGCAAAGAATTATCCATAACTGTTACCAATTTAGGCTCCGGAAATCACTCCAGAGTATAAAAAGAAACGACAAATATCCCTTTCTCTCTCTCTGTCTCTCTCTCTCTCTCTATATATATATACACATATATATATATCTCTCTGTTTCGCTTCATTCTCTCTGTTTGTCACTCTCCACACAGGGACTCTAGCATATGAAGCGCGCAGCCACACCTATATTGGCTGATGGGGAATGCAACATCATCTGTGGCGGCGAAATTCGCCTTCTTTCCGCCAAACCCGCCTTTGTATACCCTGTACACGGAGGAATCAAGCGGGAAGTTGAGGATGTCTGAGGTCTCATCAGATGACCACAGAGAAGAAGATGTGGAGCTGGTGAAGCTGGTCACAAAGAGAGGGAACCACATTGTGGCTGTGCACGTGAAGAACAAATCGGCCACCCTCACATTGCTTTACTCACATGGCAATGCTGCTGACATTGGCCAGATGTATCCCATCTTCACAGCGCTTAGTGCTCGTCTCGGGGTCAATCTCATGGGGTCGGTAAAAGATTGGTTTCCCTCCATCCTTCCATTTTTCATATACATCTTTTAATCAATGTTTGTTTCTATGAATGAATGACTGTCATTTCTTCATATAACCAAATCATCAATAAAGGGAGGCACCATGCTCCCGCTTGGAATTAAATCATTAATATGATTTTATTTTATTTTGTTTCCCCTTTCAGGTACGATTATTCTGGTTATGGACAATCTTCCGGAAAGGTGTGTGATCTGATTCCTCTCTTACATGTGCTTGTTACAAGGATTAGTTCTCTTCTTTCTTATGTGGTGTGTAAATCAACATCAGCATGCACGCAAAGCTTTAGCACGTGTGATGGCTGCCTTTTGCAGAAAAGTCAAAAGATAGCATGATAAGAAGAATATTTTATCTTACTTTTCTCTAGAGCCTAGAGCCTAACAACCCCCTAAGCATACATAAATATACAAATTTGGTTGGTGAGGAAGCAATACCAATTTGTTTATTACCCATAATGGGACCAACAAATTAGGTACTCTATCAGAGGTTGTAATGAAATAAAGTTGTTATTAGTAACATTTTTAAAAATTTTAAAATGCACCTAGCCCGTGAAGGAAGACCCTGCCTTTGTAGTTCTTTTCTGATAAAAATCATGACTTTGGGGTGATTGAATTAACACAGAATGATCGTGAACCTATCGAACCTATAGTAGGATCAGTTGAATGCATTTTCGTTTAGTCTGCCATACATTTCTGATGCACATTTTATTTTTCTTATGACAAATTGCATCAGTTAACAAGGTAATAAATAATTAAGAATAGTAGCATACACGCATTTTTTATGGCACCATCCAAAGAGTTGTATCACTTAGTAGGTTGGTAGAATTACAAAATGTAGTAAGATCATTTTGAAATGTAATCCAATTCAGAACACATTAGCAGTGTAAGTCTGTCAACTTGGCAAATATGCAATTAGAGCAGTTATTATAATTTGTGTTCAACTTATGTCTATGCCTTCAGCCAAGTGAGCAAGACACATATGCAGACATAGAAGCAGCTTACAGATGCCTTGAGGAGAAATATGGAGTGAAAGAAGAGGACATAATACTGTATGGCCAATCAGTTGGAAGCGGTCCTACTCTCGAATTGGCGACACGCTTGCCCCGATTGAGAGCCGTCATCCTTCATAGTCCAATCCTCTCTGGTCTACGAGTCATGTACCCTGTTAAGAAGACATTCTGGTTTGACATTTACAAGGTTTACCCTCTGCTTTTAAATAGGTTTTCGAGAGACAAGAGTAGTAAAGCTCAGTTTATTCAATTATTCAACAATATACCTGTTTATATCTCTAACTAACCACTACCCTTAATTGGCCTAATTCTCTAATTTGGCTTATTGGTCGTAACTTGCTTCCTTTTGCAGAATATTGATAAAATCCCGCTTGTCAATTGCCCGGTTCTGGTACTTCATGTAAGTATTTGTTCTATTCATCCTTCGCAGCTGTTTCATTCATAATATTATTAATATACATATGCACCAATGGTACTCCACTAAGCTTGAATTGAGGTGAAATTAATTACTTTTTAAGTTTGCCTTCAATTTACATAACCCCATGCCATGCGCGATTTCAGAAGTTTGCTTTTCACCCTTGTTTATCTGCACTATCTCCTCATTCAAATTTATCCAAAAGTGAGCACACGGGAGTTGACTTTTGCTCCTAATGAATATGCACAGAAATTTGAATTAGGTAACGATAAAGTTGCCACCTTTTTGCCTTTTCTGACTTTACATTTTCATGGCAGTACATGGCGTTACAAGGTCTCCAGGATACTTGGATTTTGCCTACATAATTAGACAAGAATAACAGCCCAACTCTCTTTTCTTTAATCTCTAGATTTGGGTGAACTGAATACAAGGAAACATTTTGGGGTGAATATTGGTCTCTCATGAATTGCCAGCATATGTAGGAACATATGTGATTACTAAAAAAAAAAATAATTTATTTATACCACTTTTGAGAATATCTTTAAAAAAAATTCTTTTTCTTTTTCTTAAACATTAATCGATATTTGAGAGTTATTCTTAATTTTTTTTTTTTCGCAATTAATGAGTAAAGAACATTTAAGAAGTGGTTTCTTTCATGGGACATATGGACTCTAATTTAGACCGATAATATATTATCTTGTTTCATTCTTGAATTCTCATCCATTAATTGCTAGATGTAACACTCTATGGCAATTGCTTTGGCAGGGAACAAAAGATGACGTTGTTGACGTCTCTCATGGCAAGAAACTCTGGGAACTCTCCAATGTGAAGTATGAACCATTATGGCTGGACGGTGGAAAGCACTGCGACCTGGAATTCTACCCGGAGTACCTGAGTCATCTAAGAAAATTCATATCCGCTATAGAGAAATTACCAAGCATGAAGAATGCAGCTGAAATTAAAACAGGAGATCCCTTGGATGATACATCTAATTCAAACTCCGCAGACCAAAATGACAAGGGCAGATCAAGCGTTGACCTCGGAGACAAGGCAGGGAGCAGCACTCACAAAAGAGAGAAATCAAGGAGGAGCTTGGACCTCTCTCGGAAACCAAGGAACAGCACAGACCACATGGACAAACCAAGAAACAGCTTTGATCGGTACCTTCAACCCTTCAATCATTCTCTTTGCTTATTTGCTTCTTTCCCTTATACATCTCTATATCTCTCTGTTGCAACATTATCTAGAGAATTTTAATTATTATTTTCAATTATACCTAATATTAAATTAGAGTAGCAGAAGAGTGAGCCATTGGAAAGAGATAGGATATGGGAACTAAAAAAGAGAAATAATTGATTGGTAAAGGTAATTGTGTAGAGTAATCCTAAATTTTTGGGTTAAAGTGTCCCAATCATTTTCCTTAATCAATGTGAAGTTTAAAAGTGAACAATTGTTTTGAAAACTGACGTGTAATCTTTAAAAAAATTTGTGTACATGTCTATCTATTGCCATTTTTCTTTAACTCATAACTAGCTTTTCCTTGGCATGACACATTACAATATTCCTGCAGCCTTGGGGTGATGGTGAGATCTGTTGGATTGTGTGCCAATGTTGATTGTATAAAGCCAAATGTTGTTTCAAAGGATCTAAGCTTGCAATGAGGCTGTGAATTTCTTATCAAACTCCTCGTTTGGTCGTTAGGTAAAGATGCTGGGCTTCCAGATATGAGATGTTTTTTCTGCTTCACTTACCTTCTAGTCCATTCAAATGTGGATGTTTATATTTCTTTCTTCCTATCTTGAATAAAATGTGTTGGCTATATTTTATATAATAATAGAAAACACAAACTTGATCGGGGGCTAAGAGTGATACTATAAATTAGTCCACAAAAACAACCGTTAATTCCTTTGTTTCAAACTTTTTTTGTGACGAGTTCGTAGTATATCGATCAATTGTCCTTCAGGTACTCAGTCACATGCAATTGATGCTTGTACAATCCTTTACTTGATTTTTATTTCCCGATGTTTTATTGAAAGCTTGAACCCAAGAAAGGGTAAACAAGAACAAAATACAATGTTCCCTCCATTGAACCTTATTAAAACTTCTAAAAAAGAAACAAAACTTAAGGAAATTAAAAAGAGTACTCAATCTCCACACATTAAGGGAAAGAAAATATAACACCCATAACAATCATTTACTTGATATGACACGTGATGCACAATAAAGTTAAACAATTAAATTTTGAAAATTTGATTCATATAACAAATATATTAAATCACTACAAGAAAAATGTTAATTACCGTTAGAATTACTGTCAAAAACTAGACCGACGGTACAAGCCTCGATGATAACTTATTACTGTCAGAGTGACACAGCCGACGGTAATTACCGTCAGTTTTACCTGATGCAAATGGAGGTCCAGGAACAATTCATATTAAACCGGTCATTGTCAACTATAATTAAAGGTAATAACATTAATATTTTATTATATTTATTGTCGGATAATTTCAATGAAAATTAAATGCAATTTATACAAAAATTATGATGATTTACCGTCGGTGATATTTGACGGTAATATATTAATATTTTATTAATATTTTGAAACTATAACCGTCAATATATTACTATGGATAATATCTAACAGTAAAGATAAATTATTATTTAATTCAATAAATTATATATTAAATAAATATTTAATAATATAATTATTTAATTCCTTCAATTATATAATTATTAAATTACATAAACATTAAATTCATTGTATGCATATTCTAATTCAATAATTTGTTTAAGCACTATATACTAATCATTGGTTGTTTCAGCAGTATTAGAATATTCACCCTTAACCCAAACACCACTATTGTTTGTCCTTTGTCCAGTTGCTCATTTAAATGTGTGGAACTTGTATCATTTAACAAAATAAATGGGTTAACTAATTGTTTTGTTCATAGGTCCCCATTACAAATTCATCGAGTGATAGTCACTACTACAATGATTTTGCACCTATATAGATTTTAAAACTAAGTTATAAGTATCCGATCACGATAAAGGAAATCGTTCAATTGAAATATATAATTTAAAGTATACCTACATTATCTAGTTCGAGGTCGCCCACTACTTTCTTAGGTTAGTGCCCTGCAATCACATTTTACAGCGTAATTGCCCCCACCACCATCATCGTTCACATACATAATGGGGCCTTTGGGGAACTTGTACCCAGTTGATGAGAATTTTAGCGGAGGGTGTATGGGACATGTAACTGGATTTGGAGAATTTTATATATGATAATTAGTTTATTAACATGAATGTTCTGTTTCTTCAATTTGTTCAATAATAACAACCACCATTCTGTAATTTTCTTGCAAGGAATGTTTCTTTGTTCTAACTATTTTGGGTGTCTTGTGGATGATTATCTAATTTAATTTTGGGTTGGGATTATGTGTTTTCTTTTGACTATTTTGTAGTGTTGTTAATGAAGGATAATATAGTCTAAATAAGGAATTCAATTCATTTTTATAGTCATTTCAAATCATGTAATTCAATTCAATTCTTTACTCTGTCAATTTGTTCAAAGTATAAGAATTCAATTCAATTCACAGTGAAGAGTGAAGTTTAATTTGTGACACAATTGAATTCAATTCTATCTCTCCTAAGTATTCCAAACAGATTGTTAATAAATATTTTGACTCTAACATTTTATCTTATAACTTTTGTAATTAATAAGAGTATTGTTTTATGATAAATTATACTTTATTCTTTTTAAAAATTATCAAATTAGTTCTTGACTATATATTGACCCAATAAAATTATAGCTAGATTAACATTAATTCCTAATTAGGGGAATGAATCCTCAAACAATAGATCTAACAATCCTATATTCTCGAATCATAAGATTTGTAATTAAAAATGTAACCATATTTTGAGAGATAAGAGCTTCAAAATTTTTAAAAAAGTTATTTCTATAAAAATTTATTTTCTTTGTTGTTATTGTGAATTGATGTGTTAATTGGTGATCATGTTTATCTACAAATAATTAATTAAAAAAATATTATCTACTATTAAAAAAAATGTTGTCCCTTGATAATAGATGCTTAAAATTTAAATTATTTAATCATATAGATGATATAGATAATTAATCATAACATATACTTATTTATGCGTATATTTTATTCTTTCCCATGTATAATCATTTTATTTATGTCATATATTGTATAATTTAGTCTAAACAAAATAATTACTTTTCAAATTAAATTTTAATAAAAAAATTTCAAATCAAATCAAATATTATTTTATGAAATTTGAACGTGGGGTTGGGCAGAAGGGGTTCATTATTCGTTGACCAAATAATAGGGTTCAATCCCTAACTTTAGGTATAGAGTACCCTTAAATTCGTGGGTTAGTTGTCCCACCATTAAAGGTATCTACAAGCCAATATGTAATTAGTTAACAAACCCACAACATGGATACCTGATTGTATACCGAAAATGTCTTATTTTATGGTGGGACAGTACGTAAAATTATATTTTATTTAGAGTAATTTTGAACATAATATTTAATTTAAAATTTAATTCAATTTAAATTAAATAATTAAAAAAGTCTCCATAAAATTTAAAAAAATAATGGTAAGTCTAGTTAAACAACTTATTTAAGTCTCCATATTTAATTAAAGTGGACAAATTAGTCTCCTTAATAAGAGAAATACTTGGATGTTGATGGAGCGCATTTAAAGTGTGTTTCATGAGTATCATGAACCATTTATTACTTTTTTTTATAGATATGTAGTACGTCTTCTTAAGTTCAAAGAAACTCCAAACTGAAATAAGAAGTATAAAATTATTATTGTGTCATTCTAAGGAGTTAATTTTTGCATAAACTATTTTCCTTTCTTCTTTAATTTATATTATTTTTGAAAATCGATTGTTCAAGTGAAATGTTCAACTAAATTATGAAGGAATAAAAGTTAATCCAATAATTCATTAAATAAGTAAGTGTTAATCATTTTTGCACTCACGCAATAGCATGAGTCTCGAATCTATATTTTATCCAATTAAGTAATCGAGAGAAAAAAAGACACATGCCCTTAGTAGAGTTATGTATTTACTACTTAGTAAACAAGTATCTTTAATTTAAAATATGTAATTTTGAATGAGAATGATAATTCTTTATACTCCATTTGTTATTCAATATTAGTTCATTTCTCATTTCTAGATTTATTTATAATTTAATGTATTTAGATATAAATTATATCCATATATATTAAATGAATGGGCATAAAAAAAGGTGAAATGAACTAATATTAAGAAATGAAAAATAGTACCTACTAATGAACTAGAACAAAGAAAATAAATAATTTTTATGTTTCCAATATTTCTATTGCAACAATAAATTACAAAACTATAACAAATTTAATTTATTCGTTTAATTTTATAATTTGATAATACAATTAAAATTTATTTTTAAGTCACATATATATATTATTTATTAAATTAATATAAATTTTATTCCATTAAGTAATATCACGCACGATACATGATTTACTTACAATATCATATAACAAAATTCTTAACTATTAACTACTGTGCGCAGGTTTAGAATATAGTGAAAATGGTAATAAAATGGTCAGGATGTATGGTGTGGTCGCTGATTTGGCAGAATCTAGGCCTTCCAATTCGATGCGAATGCCGCCAAATGATTTTGCCAATTTTTTCTAGAACCATCTCCTAAGCTCTCCTTAAACCCTTCCCCCTTCCGAGTTTCCCATTTGCACTCTTTCAACAAAGCAAAGAGATAACACAACTCTCTCTCTCTTTCTCTCTCTCTCTCTCTCCTAGGGCTGAATTGAATGGCTCCTGTGCTCAGCAGAACCATAGCAACTGCCTCTCTCGCCTCCTCACTCCCTTCTCCGTCCCCTTTCACGCCCGCCGCAAACGCCAAACGGGCTTCCCCCCTCAGAAGCGCTTTTCTGCCGCCGCAAAATGGTCTAAGAAAGCGCTTCCCTCGTGCCGAGTTGAGATGGAAGCAGCAAAGGAGCAACAGGGTTTCCGTGCGGTGCGAGGCCGCGGTTGCGGAGAAAGAAGAGGCCACTGATGTCCCCGGCGAAAAATTTGAGTACCAAGCCGAGGTTGGTTTTGTTTCAATTCATCTAATATTTCGCCTTTTTTTGCAGTTTTGGTTAACTCTTATCGGGTGGTCAATGAGGCCAAGTTCCGATATTTTTGTGGTACTTCATTTGTAATATCAACATGTATTGAAATTGGAATACTTAGGGTGTGTTTGGTGTGCTGTAAGGATGAGTGGGAACTTTTCATGGATTGGGTTTATGCGCAAAATTACATTTATTGTTTCAAGAAACTCATTTCGCTTGTTAGGGTCAATCACCTGTTGTTGAATTATACTGAAAGAAGTGAAATGCCACTTTTGCAGGTGAGTCGGCTGATGGATTTGATTGTTCACAGTCTGTATAGTCACAAGGAAGTTTTCCTGCGGGAACTTGTGAGGTAATTACAATGTGCTGCAGTGTCCACAATAAGCTCAGACTTAGTTTCTATAATTTGAATAGTGTTACAAGATCGTTACTTTTGATGGAATGATTTGCTATTTACATTACATTACTACTCCAACTTTGTGTTATAGATCTTTATATGGATGGCTTACATGTGGAAAAATGTTCATGTTCATTTATTAGACACCAATTGTGTTTTCTGGTTATAGTTGTTTCTGACCCTCTGGACCATCTTTGTGCATGTATCACTGCAGTTAGATATTTGTGCAGCTACTTGATTCAGTTTGATTTTATCTCTCATTTTTTTCTTCCCCCTCCCCCACAGTAATGCTAGCGATGCTTTGGACAAGTTGAGATTCTTAAGTGTGACTGAGCCTTCTTTGCTGGGAGATGCTGGAGAACTTGAGATACGCATCAAGTCTGATCCAGACAATGGGACAGTTACTATAACGTATGTGTGTGTATATATATATTTAATGAATTTGTTGTGTTTTTTTTGTAATTTTTTATTTATTTTCGTTTTTTTTTGGGCCATCCATTTAGGATACTCAACTGTTATCTGTTGACTTGTTTAGGGATACTGGTATCGGAATGACCAAAGAAGAGCTCATTGATTGTCTTGGAACAATTGCCCAGAGTGGTACTTCAAAATTTTTGAAGGCTCTTAAGGTAATTTGTTATTATTTAGAAATATTGACTGACCTAATGATTCAAAGCATCAGTCATCTTATCATTTTTTAAATTCCCTTCCCTTATTTCAGGAAAATAAGGATTTGGGAGCAGATAATGGTTTGATTGGTCAATTTGGTGTCGGATTCTACTCTGCTTTTCTTGTTGCTGAGAAGGTATGGTGTGAATTTCTTGTGCAATATTGTTGTTTTTTTCCCCCTCGTTTTGATTATTTTGATTGCATTTCATGTTATTAATTGGCTATATCTGCATGCTGATGACAATCAGGTTGTTGTTTCTACTAAGAGCCCAAGATCTGATAAGCAATATGTGTGGGAAGCAGTAGCTGACAGTAGCTCTTATGTGATAAGGGAGGAAACTGATCCGGAAAAGCTTCTGAGTCGTGGTACACAGATTACACTCTATTTAAGGGTAAGTGTTATTCCTTTCATTCCTATGATAAAAGTACTATTATCTGATATTCTAATGTTAGATGCCGTGCTCAACGACTTTCTGTGTCTAAGGTAGGATCTGAAGTTTTATAAAAAAGAAGTGGTAGGATCTGAAGTAAACTTGTGTAAAAGGGAGAAATTGTTTTTAGTAGGGGATGTGAGCAGATTCAATATTTTAAATTTCAGCTGAAAATCTTATTCTCTAGTTATTTATTTTAATTATCTTCTCTTTTAATAAAAGGTTGAAAACACTATAATACTTGGAAGTTGTTAGATCATTTTAATGAAGACATGTAGTTTAAACCACTCAAATTCCTGTTGTTGTTTGTCCAGCCGGATGACAAGTATGAATTCTCAGAGCCAACCAAGATTCAGAGTTTGGTGAAGAATTACTCGCAGTTTGTTTCCTTTCCCATCTATACATGGCAAGAAAAGTCAAGAACTGTGGAGGTTAGCATGCATTTTTCTTGTTGCGAATTCATCTTTTTGTGGTTGTTGGGAGATTATTCTACAAATTTTCGCTGTGTGTGTCATGACGGAGCAAATTGTAAACTGGGTTTTCCCCTTCTCTTTTAATTGTAAATAAAATGTATTGATATCATATACAACATCTTTTTAGTTTGGATGATGCCCTTTCTGAAAATTTTCCCATCTACAAAGGAAGGAATCTTTTTCCCTTTCGTATTTCCTTTCAATTGAACAGAAACTGTTTTATAGATACTATTGCATCAAAAAAGAAAAATGTCAAAAGAACTTTCAGAAAGAGCACGTGTCCTCCAAACTGCTGAAGGTTACTTAATTTACTTAAGGGTGATTTCATGCTATCTAAACTGATACACTTTTAATCCCTACTCACCTATTTTATAATTTTTACTGGAGCCTATCAAAATTTGTGCCACGAAGGATTGGAAAATAAATCAGCTCTTCTTTGTCACTATTAATAACTATTATTAAATTAATAAATAATTTGAATATGGGCAGGTGGAAGAGGAAGAAGAACCCAAAGAAGGGGAAGAACCTAAAGCAGAGGTAACTTCTATGATATTTCTGAGTGTGGGTATTGCATTTCTGTTGTTTCAAATGTGTTATCAATACCAAGGCTATTTGTGCTCATTTCAGGGGGATAAAAAGAAGGTAAAGAAGACTAAAACTGAAAAGTATTGGGACTGGGAGTTAGCCAACGAAACAAAGCCAATATGGGTGAGTTGGAGCTATATCTGATTTGTATGGTGCTAATGCACTGCATTTCACTTATTCTCTGGATGTGCGTCATCTTGTATTGACTTACTTTGCCACTTTTTGTAGATGCGGAGTCCAAAAGAAGTTGAAAAGGATGAGTACAATGAATTTTACAAGAAGACTTTTAATGAGTTCTTAGAACCACTTGCTTATACTCACTTCACCACTGAGGTATGTTCATGATTTTGGCTCTGTAGAACATTCCTTTAGGCAGTTGTCACTTTAACTTGGTTTTAAGCTATGCAGGGTGAAGTTGAGTTCCGAAGTATTCTGTACGTGCCAGGAATGGGGCCCCTTAACAATGAAGAAGTGATAAATCCAAAAACAAAAAACATACGCCTGTATGTTAAGCGTGTGTTCATCTCAGATGATTTTGATGGTGAGCTGGTGAGTCATCTCTTACAATTTTATTTTGCATATTTTGAAATTTTTGTCACTGCAGCAATTTAACATCCCTAGGCTAGTTTTATAGCACAACTGTTCATATGAAAGTAAGGTCAGTTTTGGTATACCGTGTCATTAATCCTTATATGCCATCTGCTTATACCAAACCTGCAAAAGCTCTACCTTGTGTCATATTTGTTCTTTTCAATGCTTCTTGCACTTGTGATACTGCTGGTGTTCTTTGCTGTAAATCATCAATTTCATTGTTGTCTTTGCAGTTTCCACGTTACTTGAGCTTTGTGAGAGGTGTGGTTGATTCCGATGACCTTCCTCTTAATGTTTCCCGGGAGATCCTTCAAGAAAGCAGAATTGTAAGAGAGCTCTACATTCTCCTGATAACATGCGGAACTTTTCACATGTTATGAACATGAATGAAGGATATACTATTTATTAGTAATCATCTTTCTTTACTTTATTCTGTTACTTTCCAAAATGTTGAGTTTGACAATATTATACTTTCAGGTAAGAATAATGAGAAAGAGGCTTGTCAGGAAAGCATTTGATATGATTCAAGACCTTTCTGAAAGCGAAAATAAAGAGGTTGGTAGCAGCAAACTCAGTATCTCTACTTTTTGAACGAGTTGAATGTCCTTATGGATTCTGTTGGTTTTTTGTGATTCCAGGACTACAAGAAATTCTGGGAGAACTTTGGAAGATTCATGAAGTTAGGATGCATTGAAGACAGTGGAAATCATAAGCGCATAACTCCACTATTGAGGTTTTACACTTCCAAAAGTGAGGAGGAACTGAAAAGCTTAGATGATTATGTTGAAAACATGGGTGAAAACCAAAAGGCTATCTATTACCTAGCAACTGACAGCTTGAAGAGTGCAAAGAGTGCTCCATTTTTGGAGAAATTGAATCAAAAAGATATTGAGGTATGTATGGTTGGTGAATTTGAGCAAGAACATAACACTGGCAATTCGAGCCTGTGATCAAGGTTTTTGGTCAGTGTGGTGACATAAAAAACTATCAGGGGGGTTGTCTCCTCCTTCTGTGCCTACCTGCAGTCCCCCAAAAAATCTTTCTGGGGTGGGGAAGCATTCTGTGTGTGTGTGCACGTGTGTGATTCTAGTTAAACAAACTTATTGAATTAATATATTTTTCTAATTGAATGCTTGCTAGATCAAATTTAATTTTTTTTGTTTTTCTCAAAAAAAAAAATCATTCTTTACTTAATTATATCTCTATTATTGTAGGTTCTTTATTTGATTGAACCTATTGACGAGGTTGCCATTCAGAACCTACAAACATATAAAGAGAAGAAGTTTGTTGATATCAGCAAGGAAGACTTGGAATTGGGTTTGTACTGTTCTCAACCAACCACTCCTTGAAATTGGGTTTTGGAGGTGGATCAAGTCTGATAATTTTTCAATGCAGGTGACGAGGATGAGGTGAAAGAGAGGGAAACCAAGCAAGAATACAATCTGCTGTGTGATTGGATAAAACAACAACTTGGTGACAAGGTGGCAAAAGTTCAAGTGTCTAAACGCTTGAGCTCATCTCCTTGTGTGCTTGTGTCTGGAAAGTTTGGGTGGTCTGCTAATATGGAGAGGTTAGTTGTTGGCTTACATGTCATGTCGTGTTACTAGATCTCGAGGAGTTTATCATTCTGTGTCTCAAGGCTTGTACCATATTTGATTCCCTTTTCTTCAGATTAATGAAGGCACAAGCTCTTGGAGACAGCTCAAGTTTAGAGTTTATGAGGGGAAGGAGAATATTGGAGGTTAATCCAGATCATCCCATTGTCAAAGACTTAAATGTAAGATAATTGGACTTGATGCTTATAACCATTCATTATTAGTCAAATCTGGATAGGTCTTCTGATAGTTGGCATATAAGACCATCCTCTTCCCACCTATCAAATGATATGGTGGGAAATAATAATTTGACTATTAAAACCGATAACCACAATAGAGAACCACAAAAAAATTTGGACTTCCTCCCTAACTAATAGGACTGACATGGTCGCAAAGCAGAATTTCATTTATAGATTATTGTGTGTAAGTAATTTACAGTTTTTGAAAAACCAGAGTGCCAGACTGAACCTTGTTGAACTGGTTTGACCATGAACCTGCCATGTCTCCGGTTGGAAGATTTTTGGTGCAATTGGGGTTTATTCATGGTTCAACCACTAATTTAACTAGTTGAACAAATCAAACCATGAATTAGACGTCTCACACTATTTTTATATTTTCCTTTCAGGCTGCCTGCAAGAATGCACCTGACAGCAGCGATGCTAAGAGAGCAGTTGACCTCTTATATGATACAGCGCTGATTTCTAGTGGATTTTCTGTAAGGACAATATAGACGATTTTAATAATTCTGTATGTATTATATTCGACTATCTGAATTTTGCTTAACATGATTTCTTAAATCTCAATAATGCAGCCAGATAGTCCTGCTGAGTTGGGAAATAAGATTTATGAAATGATGGCCCTAGCCCTCGGAGGAAGATGGGGTAGAGCAGAAGAGGAGGTAGATGCATCTGTTGAAGCTGACTCAAATGTTGAAGCTGGTTCGAATTCAGGTGAACGAGCTTCAGAGCCTGAAGTTTTTGAACCTTCTGAAGTCATAGCTGAGAGTGATCCTTGGACAACTGATTAGGTGTCCTACGGATTGTCTTCGTAAATTAAATTTTTTGGCATAATAGGGAATGATGCATACCAACGGAAGAGAGGAAAGGTAGAGATTGGTGATTTGAGTCAATTGCGCTGCTAATTTGTAATATCATGTGAAACATAAAGGAAAATATGCTATAGGCTTTAAGAATGAAGTAGCTCGTGTTCATTGGTGGGCACATTTTTGTTACTGGTCATGTGTCACTATACCATGCATTAATGTGTGGGAGTGTACGATCGAGTCGGCGACATAGTTACTTAGGATTTAACGAAAGATTTGAATCACAGTATGATGAGTTTTTGACAATCATATGGCGCTGAAAATTGAGGTTTTTTTAACTTGGGGGCATGTAAAAATTTTACATTCAGGGGCTAAAATTTGAAATCGTTGTAACGGGGGCATTTTTAGGAGTTAAAAAAAATTAAAAAAATTTGTTGGTGCTGGAACTGTCATGGCGAATTTAGGTTGTGCAAAATGGAGGCGCAGTCAGGTGGAGAGGGGACAGGTAGCAGGTGGGACAATAACTGAAATGGCTTGGCGATTTTTAGTGTGGGTGCAAGGCTTGACCACACTTCTAGGAGTAGAATTCAATGTGAAGGTGATCAATTTTATTGGAGCAGACCTTAATCCCCATTGAGTCTATATATGTCCTCGCTCACCTCTTGATCAGATTAATTTGCATATGTACTTTTAGTTAAAAATTACAATTGTGAGACTTTCGTGGGATGGTGATATAACAGATCTTTTTTTTACGCGTCTAAGTAGAAGTGCTTGAAAATAATTGAGTTTATATTTATATTATATTCTATTCATGTTTATATGTTATATTAAGAGTAAGACATATCCTTTATTGATGTTATATTTTATTATTTTTTTTAAAGAATTTTGATAAACATGAGACACAAAATATGTTTTACACTTGTTTTATTATGAGAATCTTGTATATTAGAAATGTATGTGTACGCTGGCATTTGATAAAAAAAAGTAGTAAAAAATATTTCTTATTTGTTTATTTTTTTTAAGTATATTATTAAAAAGTAAGACATAAAGTATGTTCTACACTTACTTTATTATTAGGATTTGTCTACAAGAAATGTGATAGAATACTTGTTATTAATGTTAAAAAATGCAATACAAAATGTATCCGGAACTTGTTTTGATTCTTGTTTATAAGATGTAGTACTAGTACTAGTAACGTTTTTTGCAAGAAAAATTTTATTTGTAATTATTTTATTGTGAGATATCGTATTGATACGCATTTATTTATTATTAGATGTGAATTTTTTGAGGTGTACATCGGAGTCTTTTAAAATCTTATCTCATAATAAATAAGTGTTAATATAATGTATCATATTAAAATGAGTACAAAGAACCAAACTCTATCGTGAGAGGTGAAATAGAAGAACTTAATAAGGTTACTATTATTATTATTTTCTTTTTTTACTAGTGTTGATTACTTTATTCTTATTTCATGCATATTCATCTGGTTTTATTTTGTCTGTTGATAGAACTATTATTGTTGTTAAGAAATAGTTACTTTTTTTTTGGAGAAGTATTCCTAGTTTTTTTGGGAACTTTATTCTTAATCCTGTGTAGTAGCAAGTCATAAACTTATAATTGTCACACACACATATTAACTATTGCTTAAGTAATGGAGAATATATTATTACAGTATGCGTGATGGTTACGAACTAGACACGGAGTTATTGAGCCACCAAATCCCCTTATGCGATCATATCTAGAAAATACCGATTTGTTACAGGCGGCTTTGTTACCCCAAGTTGGAGTGAATTGAGCACTTATTGCTGCGCTTGTTGAGCAATAGAGGCCAGAGACCCGTATGTTTCATCTACCACACGACGAGTGTGCGGTCACATTGGAAGATGTGACGATGTTACTTGGGATTCATGGTGATGGTGAAGCCTTAATCACACGAGGTAATATTCTTCGGACCATCTCTTGTAAATCTATGCCAAGAAGCTCTTGGAAGAACACCTGCTCTCGCTGATATAAATGCATCTTTCATCTTTTCGGCATGGCTCAACGATAATTTTGGCCTAGATATCTGTGATGATATTGATGAATACGACATGCAACAGATAGTACAATGGCATGCTCACGGACATGGTTATCAAACTCGAGAGTTTAAGTAAACTCGTGGAGCCTCCGTAAACTCGGATCGTAAACTCGTACGAGTTTACCTATTATTAAAAAAATATTAAAAAAATATTTTAAAAAATTATTATGCTACAACAATATATTTAATAAAACTTGAAATTCATAAATACATTTACCTCCATAACAAAGCACAAATAAAGATGAAATATATGAGTTCTAAGTTCAATTCATACATAATAAATATAACATAATACATAGTATTGACTACTGAACATCACAAGAAGCGAGTTTGTGACGATGACGTCTTCAATCTAGAACACTAAAGCACAAATAGCAATGCAGAGGTCACGCACCCTGGTGGGAAAGATCCCTGAGCAAAGGATGAAATACATACGATGGATTAGCGACAGAGCACAAGCAACGACGGAGCACGATGGAGGAGCACAACGGAGCACGATTGTATGCGCAACTGTAAATAATAACTCTAAAATACTTAAATGACCTAAAGCTAAAAACTCATAGATATGCAAAACAATATCAAACTTGTTTTGTCCCAAAAAAAAAAAAAAATCGGCCTATGTGGTAAAATCGCGATTTTATCCGATTTTATGCGAATTTACCCGATTTTACCCGAGTTTACCCGATTTTACCCAGAAACGAGTTTACATGCGATTTAGCTCGATTTTACTACCTAAACTCGTAAAATCGTACGATTTTACGATTTAAAAAACGATTTTGATAATTATGCTCACGGATATATATTGTGGTTGATTGGCAACTTTTTGTTTTGCGACAAACATGGTAATTGGGTTCATGTGAAATATTTGTTGATCCTTCGAAATTTGAATCCCATCGGGTTGTACAATTGAGGTTTAGTTGTTCTTGCTGTACTCGATAAATCTTTATGTCATACTACACATGCCACATGTAAAGGAATTAGTGGTTGCATGGTACTCCTTTAAGCGTGAACATTTTATAGATTTGCTAAACTTGCTCCCACACCGCATGATCCAGACTAATTCCAATTTCCCCTTGCGTCAAAGTTTATTTACATGACATTAGCGATATTTAATTTATTTTAATAGATCTTGTTTTTTATATTGTCGATTTAATTAATATAATAATTTGCAGATGGATTGATCATATGTTGCTAATGTCCATCCTAGTAAGATCAAAGGAATAAGAATCGTCATAGATGATATGGAACTAGATAATGTAGCAATTAATTAAAATATTGTAAACAGTTGTGTTGTGTTAATATTTGTATCTAATTTATTATTTCTATGTAGTTTATATGGAAACCATCTTGACAACCACAGGTTGCTGCAGTCATTGCAATAGACGTGAGGAATAAACGATCTACGTGGTCAGTAGTATGTTCATTCATTTGCTTTGAGATTGTTGAGTGGCATGCAGTTGACCACGTGTTGTGGTGATTTGGTCTAGTTCAGATGGTTCCTGTTAAGCCTAGCTGCAATATTCTGGGTCACACACATAATTGTGATATGAGGGGAAATTTGCAAGGACTAGCATTGATAAATTGGGTGCAAAGGCATTATCAGTGGATTCAGAGGTGGTTTGATCACATTGCACTAGTCATCGAGCAGCTTATAGACCCACCATGTAGTATTGACATTGGTATATGGATAATGGCCAAAGATTTCTTAAGCTGATACACGATCATCAACAACTACCTCATGTTTGGCTGACATAATTTCCCTCTCCGCCATATGGTAATGTGCCCCTACACATGAATTTGGTGATGTGCCCCCACAGGGTTTCTATGCATCGGGACCCCCATAGGATTTCTTTGCTCAACCGCCTCCCCAACATGGTTTCTTTGCTCCACCTCTCCAACATGGTATATTTTCTTAGCAGCCCCCTAGCTATTGCAGCAGAATTTTAACACTCAATTGTTGGCTTGGTTAGGTGAACAATACGGTGATTTGCCATCGTGGGCCATGGCTCAACAATTGCAATAAATTGATGAGGTCTTTGGACTTTTGAACCATGTCCTGAAACACCCTAGCTAACTGTTTACCCGTACGTAGTAAATAATGCTCACTAGGTTGTTTTCTACCTGGTCGGAATACCTTAGTCCATAGTTATCTTTTGAAAATAGTTGCTCAAGAAAATAGGGACCCATTTTAAACTTTTCACTTATGTTGCATAATTACTAAAATAGAGCCATGCGTTGGAAATGAAACAAATATAATAAAGCGTATAACAATACCATAATTAGAACATGTAATATACATCCATTGGGCCCATCATACAAGGTCACATAGTGTAAGATATACATAATATGTACATAGATCAAAATATCAAATACATAATCCAGAATACATAACATCAAAATACAAGGGCTGTGTCCTCAGCAAAAATCCTGGCATCTAGCTATCCGATCCATCTCCTGTCATGGCCGCTCATGGCTCAGCTGGCAGCTCGTCAGCGTCCTCAAAATAAGACTCATCATCAGTACCTGAAGTCATAAAGCAGTGGGAATGAGAACGGTAGGTTCTCAGTGGAAATAACTTTAGTTCCTGAGTCTCGTATCAGATTAGGTCGGATTTCAAGCCGCTCAGAGATCTCTAAGTGAACATATATTACTAAATATCCTGCTGTTTATTATCTGGCCTAAGTTCTGAACGGCTTTATCTATATTACTATGTGATAGTGGCTCCACTCTTGTTTACTACGTTCTCGTGCTGATTAACATTTCGTACATATACTTAGCCGTCTCGAGAGTTCTCTTGACGGTACTGACATAACAGTAGAACTATACATTCAGACATTCATGCATAATAGAATCATCAGAATATGCATAACAGAGTCATCAGAATAAACATAACAGAATCATCAGAATGAACATGCTGGATATACATGCCTAACAGAATGAACATATGCACAGCAGAATATAACAGAATAAACCTGCATAACAGAATAAACTTGCTGTGGAATATGTGTTATTCCCACCATAGTAATGTCCTCTGTTGACATTAGTATGACGGAATAACCTTGCACCCTCAGTGTAGGCCGACACTATCTGGACCTTCCTGCGGTGGGCTTCCACCTGCCGTGTGCCCCCTCGGGACCCCTCGACAGTGGGCGGATATTGTACCCCCACCTTAACTTGCCCCCTTTCGACAATGCAAAGGCGTGGTAACTGCACACCTCCAGGTATGCCATATCGACACCACCTGTGGCGGGCTTCCACCTTCAGTATGTCGTTCGGACCTACTGAAATGGGCTTGTTACTTGGCTCTCGTGATCACCGCCTTAGAATTATCAGCATGTGGCATTTAGCCTGTTCAGCATTGGGCATTTAGCCCTTGTCAGCATTGGGCATTAGCTCTTTTCAGCATTGGGCATTGGCCCTTTTCAGCATTTCAGTATTTCAGCATTTCTGTACCTGCAACATGGCATACTTGTTCCCTATGGTTCATTTCAGAATCTTTACTTATCTCAGAGTTATTTCTAGTTATTTAAACTATGTTTATCATGAATGCATGAAATGCTACAAATTTTATCACAGATTACATGTAATGTGCATGTTCGGTACGCTTTCTTCATATACAGCATATACTTTGTAGAATTCCACTATCAATCACAGATATAGCAATAAATACTGGACTATGTGCCTCAAGAGGAGTTCCATAAACATTCTGGTCTCAAGCCGCTCAGCGGAAACCATTGTCCGCTCAGCGGTTTGAGCTCTAGCGCTCAGCGCTTAAAACATTCTCGCTCAACGGCAGGAGCCTTATCGCTCAACGATAAGAATCCCTTCGCTCAGCGGTCTAACAACTTTTAAAATATCTCCACCGACCCTTATTCTTTAAAAAAATATCTTTTCAGACTTTCCACGTGGCCTGTAGACCGCTCAGCGGTAACCGCCTTCCGCTTAGCGCTTTGAGTTCACGTGCAGTCCGCTCAGCGGCTACTGGGCGAAACTGAAAACCGAATACACCATTTCTTCCATTTTTCTCTCCTTGCTTCCATGGAACCCTACTCGAGTTTTACACATATTTCACACATAATAAATCCTATCTAATCCAGGTCACAAGACCCTTCAGAATCATCTTCCTACATCCTAACATCATTTCTAGCATATATGTTCATAAAATTACATAATCATCAAACATGCATAAAATCACATAAACATTATTCACCATCAAATAGGTGAGGAACTAGAGTTACCCACTTCCTCAAGAGCTTGTTGATGCTAGAGAAAAGATGAAATCAAGCCTTGCTTGCTTGCTTGATGTCCTCTTGACCTAAAAATGAAAACCTTGGATGATTATGGAAAACCTAGGTTATGGAAACTTTGATTCACCAAGTGATGAAAGAATAATCTTACTTGCTTGTCCTCTTGATGAATTTAAGAGTGAATTAAGGTGATAAAAACAAAGGATGATGATTGAACTTTGGAGGATTTGGAGCTTTGAAGTCTTGAGAGCTTAGGAAAAGAAAATGAAAGAACCTTGGTGTTTTGTGTGTGTATGTTTGGGGCATGAGGGCTGGCCGTGGTCTTTTAGTGGCCTTGGTTAGACATATTAGTTTATTTTTCCTTCAGTGTGTTTTCGGTCATGTTCGCTCATTAACTATTTTTGTACGGAAGTCCTAAAAATATTTCAGACATACCGTTGTGACCTATTAATTTTTCTTATTAATATTTAAATTTTAGTTGAACATTCTTGAATTTATTTTCATATGAATATATTTTACAGACTCCTGTGAGTCGTGATTAAATTCTAAAAATAACCTAATATTGACCCGAACGTCACCGGACGTCACGAGATCGCAGAATTATTATTTTAAACTAAAACTACAGGAATAAAAATTAATATTTGAATTTTATTTTATTTTTATCTCACCTTTCCATTCTTAATACATTTTTAATTATTTATTATGTGCCATTTTAAAGAAAGAAAAAGTCGGGTTGTTACATGTCCCCTATTCATCTTAACCTCCTCAGAACAAAGCTTATAATTTTGAAGTGACTCCATCTCCATACAGACCTGACACACGATCTCCTCTTGCTGGTGAAGGGTGTACTACCCAACAATCATATGCTAGGAGGTCTTTCCATGTAGAATCTTCTTCAAGATCTAGTGAGTCATGTGTACGATCACCAAGTAGATCTATTGACGTAGATTATCTTGAAGCCATGTGCAGAGGTTTTTTTGAGCCATCAAGTTTTGGCACTGGAGTTAGGGTGCCATTTGATCTAAATGAGCCACCAGAGGATGCGTCAAATGATGCCAACATGGATGTTACAACTCCGAACTAACTGTCGTCTAAAACTGGTAGAAGGGGAACCTTTCTACGAGGGGGTTTAAGGAGTGCAGAGACGAGTACAAAAGTTAATGGGGCATCAGGGTAATAATAAGGGAGCTAGTACCAATGGTGCAACTATAGGCAGAGGTCACAATAATGCTACTCAGCCGGTGTATGACTTGCGAGACTGTGGAACAATCAAGGCACCCAATAGATACACCCCCTACAGAGGCACCTAAGCCCATAGGCAAACACTTTGTAAATCGAAGATGATATATATTATTTATAATTGTTTGAATGCAACTATATGTATTATTATTATTATTATTATTATTATTTGATGGTTTGGTCAAGTGTTTCAAGGTCAAAACTCAAAGAAAAGGAGCAAATTTGGAGGTCATAGATACATCTCGCGCGACCAAGCAAATGAGTACTGATAATGAACCATTTCACATTGAACTTTTACATACAAAAGACTTTTGCTTTGACAAGTTTAGTGTTCTAAGTATGGTGATTAGGCCTTGTGCTAGTGTGTGGACAATGAGTACTATTGTGACCTATTCCATGACAAAGTTTACAACGTCTTGGCCGTCGTCCTTCTGTTGAATCCATTTCATTGCGAAAATGAGTAGATTTTGGTTGGCCTGGTTTGTTGCGCTTTAAACTTTGGTTTTGAATAACGAGCGGATACATGATTCGAGGCCATGTTGATTTGTGGCCAAGAACATGAAATTCTCGCTTGTATATCTTGCAGAGGTTGTCGATGCTGTAAACTCTGTCGATGTACGCCCTCTAGTCCAAACTCGCACTGTCGCAACATGCCATTACATGAGCACATGGAAACTTAAATCTTTGAAAAGCGTCACAGTATATCCTCCTCAGATCAACCTTGAGCTCATTGCCTAACGATAAATCCTTGCAATGGAACGTTTGTGAAACTTTTGAAAATTTGTGAACCTATAGTAAACAAATCATGAAAATGCAAGTCGAAATCCAAAGCATGTATAAATGGGTTTAGTGTTGTATAAAGGTGAGTTTTACTTGCAACGTCCCAGTTTGTGTCACCATTTTTTGGAGTATTGTTGTCAAAAACTCTGAGTATTCATTTCCCGCATTCCTCCGAACATGTGCATTTCTCCTGTTTGTAACAAACAAGGCGGACATCTTGAAATATGTCTCTTACATTAATGTCGTGATCAAAAAATTGATAGCCTCCAGAAATTTAGAGTTCATTGACTCAGTTAGGTTTTTCATCATATGGGAGCAGCGTTGTCCCCGATCGAAGTTACAAATCCACTTTTCTCCCAAGCGGCATGCACTTCATTATGTCGTTGTATCTTTTATATCAATGATTGTATTGCTCTATTGTGCTCGAATACCCTATAAAAGAAATGCACAAACACTCAATTAGGATGAAATAAACAGGTATATGGAGAATTGTAAATAGACGTGCTAAAAGATGTAACTTACCAATACCCTTCACAACCTTTTCCATGAACTTCACCTTGAAATATTTGGCAAAGTTCTGTGCAATATGTCTGATGCAGTAGAGGTAGTATGCCCACAAATTACCCATTGTTGTATTGATGAATTTATCGACTCGTGTCAATCGAATGTCAACCTAATTTGACATCCCTATAGTAACACTTGGAGCAGGCGTTTCAAGAAAAAATACCTATCATCTCTTGTTTCACCATCGACAATTGCAAGTGCAATGAGAACAATATTTTGATTGTCATCTTTTGTTGATGGCATCAACAAAAAAACCCTTGTAGTGTCCATATAAGTGTGTTCCATCCACCTGGATCATAGGTTTGTAGTAGTTGAATGCGTTAATGCAAGGGCCAAAACCCCATAATGCACGTCGAAACGTTATAGCATTTATCCTAATAGATCCATCGACATTGTAATCATTAGCAATATCCACTTCATATGAGCATGAATTATCAAAATGTTGTAATGCAATCAACCAATATGACAAGTCATTGTAGGATTGTTCCCAACTGCCGTAGACTTGTGCAATTGCCTTTTGCTTTGCCAGCCAAGCCTTTTTGTATGATGGCCAATATCCTTTGCAGTCCATAATAGTTGCTTGGATGGATTTTATAGGCATTGTTGGTTTCGCCCTTATCTGTGCCAATATCATGCCAACAATTTTGAAAGAATTCAACTTCGAGTGATCTCGGGTAAGCCGCAAAGCAAGACAAGTATGAGGGTCGTTGTACCTTGTGACCTCCCAAAGCAACTTTTTTCTCTCTCTTAAATGTGGCCCTAATAAGCCATTGACATACTTAGCTAAAGTTCTTGCATTTGTAGAAGTACGTTGCTGGTTAAAACTCTTTAATTTTGTAATCCACCCCAATACGCAAGCAATGACTTGCAACAACTTGTTTAACTGCATTCTTATCACCAAAATACTTCCTCTGTAGAGATTGTCACCTATAAAATTATCATTACCCAAATCTCCAAAATCAGATGCACGCATTCCCTCAACATTAAAGGTGCATAAGAAAGCTGGTGGATCATCTGATTGTGCATTTCCTACGTCATCTGTAAGATTTAATAAACCCAAAAATAAAAAATTAATTAAAACTAACATACGAAATTTAATTATAATTATAATTATAATTTATTAAACAACTAAACTATAATTTCTAGTGAACAAACTTGCAGTTCTGATATACAAGATCTTCTTCACGAGGCGAGTGTAGAACATACTTTGCATCTCTGCTAATCTACATAATTAATTTAAAATTATATTTGTTGGACACATCAAGATAAAAAAAATATAAAATTAATTATATAACAATTTAATTAAATGTAACTTAAGCAATTTAATTATAATTATAATTTATTAAACAACTAAACTACAAGTACTAGTCAACAAATTTGCAGTTCTGATACACAAGATCCTCTTTCATGAGGCGAGTGTAGAGCATACTTTGCATCTCTGTTAATCCATTCAAAATTAAGATAGTCAAATTTTATTACAATGTGGATAATAAGAGTACCTGAATCATCGTCAGTTCCATCGCCTTTAAAGATGTCACTTTCATGTTCACTCCAGCTTGCATCGTCATCTTCATCTGCAAACATCTCATCATCTGACAACAATGTTCAATGTCTTGCTGGTACACTTCGTTCGAACTTGGACCAGAATTTAAATCAACGTTCAAACCAACCTTCTCGAAGTTCACAAACATATCAATGCCACTCAATGTGTTTTATAATTTTTGTATAAAGAAAACATCTACTGCACTTGGACGTCATTTGATATCGTAACAGGTCGATATTTAATCAACTTATTCATGAAAGACAGTGGAGCCCTATGTCTTATTCTTATTACACTCTTTTGAAAATGAGAAGAAATTACACCACACAAATATCAGAATGACATAAAATGACCAAATTACAATAAACTTGGTATCATTTTCACTAATAAACTTAACACCCTCGATGTTATTCTTTTGCATAGAACCATTATAAAAAACAAACGCAACAACACCTCCCCTATTCATTTTTTTCTCAAAACAACTAAGAAGGGAATGAGAGGATGAAAAACAGAAGAATAGGTGAATAAGGATGGAGAATAGAAGAACATGGTGTGTAGTGGTGTGTAAAACCCATCCCAAACCCTCACTATTTATAGAGCCATGGATCCCCCTTTAATTTTTTTTTAAAGATTTTGATGGGTGCTAAACTCGCCACCCTGTACAGAGATTTCAAGCACTTGTCTTGTCAAATCCAACTTTATGGCAGGGTGACATAGCCATCTGGTATGCGCGATTTCAAAACACTGCTGCAGCCTGATATTTGTTTTTTCTTTTAATAAAAAAGTACCTAAATTGCAATTTAGTATCACGATTTCAATACATCTCCTCATACAAATGTAAATTTTCTACCAAAAATATATTACAAGCAAAGTTTTATTTTAGGACAATATATATGTAAAGTTTCCTAAATTTTTAATTTTTTTTTATAGCTGGCTAGCTTGCGAGTCCCCATCTTGCAATTCTCCGACGTAGGTTTAAGAAGGGTTTATACTCAAATTCTTCAGTTGTGCTTACCCACTGTTCTCGGAAAATCCCATCGAAGTCATCATGCCCCAAACAATGATAATCTCTCTCCAGCATCTCTCATCAACTAAAATTTTTCTGTCCTAAATCTCAAATTGCTCACTCACTCCATCTCCATTAGCCAACCAATGTTGGCTCACTTAGCCAAGCGAGCTTCCCCAAGGAAGCTCAAGTTTCGCTCTGAATCACACTTTCACCACCCTTCTTCTTCTCTTTCCAGTAGATTTTCTCAGCACTTCGATTTCCCTGAGGAATCGGTGCCTCCAGAGACCCATACCAGGGTAAACCCGAGGTGCCCATTTCAATGTTTTGGCAAATTCAGGATCTTTACCTCGATTAACGAACTGGGTCGACCCAATTTCTTGTTTTCCGAAGACCCTTTTGGATGTTGTTCGTCCTTGATACTGGCAAGAGGCTGTGCAAGCGTTGCGGAAGCTGTTGAGTCCACCGATGCTGAAGAGGATTATTCCGGTTCCAATGAAGTTGAGGAGTTGTTGGAGCAAATATTGAAAGAAGGAGGAGAGAAACGAAGGCCTCCAATCGAACAGAAGCAGCAGCAGAAGAGCGTGATGGAAGGTGTGCCCGAATACAAGTACAAATTGCTTAGGGGGAGGCAGGTAAAGATGGAGACAGAGGCGTGGGAGGAGGCGGCGAGAGAGTACCAGGAGCTGTTGGAGGACATGTGCCAGCAGAAGCTCGCACCCAATTTGCCTTACATGAAGTCATTGTTCCTTGGTTGGTTTGAGCCCCTGAGGAATGCTGTTGTTGCTGAGCAGGAGGTTTGCAAGGAAAGCAAGCATAGGAATAATATGATGACTCATGCTCCTTATTTTAATGATTTGCCTGCAGAAATGATGGCGGTGATTACAATGCATAAGTTGATGGGCTTATTGATGAGTAATAGTGATGGGTTAGGGAGTGCCCGTGTATTAAAAGCTGCTCTTCACATTGGTGAAACCATTGAAAATGAGGTATATTATGCTCTGATGTTTGAACATTACTTGATAAATTGTATGTCTATTGCTCAAGGGATCTTAGTGGCTGGACTTTGCAATCCTTTCTTCTGATTGAGATAATTACTACTCTCACTTAAACACTCTTAAATTATGAGTACTGATGGTATCCGGTACATTAGTGCTGATTGGAACAATTATTAGTTTAAGCTAATTTATATGGAGATTCCAATCATCTAGCATAGTTATAATTTGTGTTTCTTCCCTCATTTTACTCAATTGCTAATGCTCAATCAATGCAGTGCTATGATACTTGAATTTAGTATTTTGTAAATAATGTGGTGGATACCAGTTTCGAGTTCAAGTTAGATATCACTGTCACGAATTCACAATTTCGAGTGTTCATTAACCGAATTCTACCCTTATATGTGGATCAGGCAAGGATATACAAATATACGGAGGGTATAAAGTCGAATACGAAGAAGAAGAGCTCAATCCTGGACAACCCTGCTGGGGAATTTGATCTTGCAACTATAGAAAGAGGCAGTTGGACTGAAGAGCAAGATAAAATGACTAAACAGAAGAATAAACTTAAGAAAAAAGTTTGTAGTTTAATAAAAAAGCAGAAGATGCAACAAGCAATGGGAATAATTAGGGGATTAGATGACTGGAAGCCTTGGGGACAAGAAGCTCAAGTGAAGGTTAGTTATAGTTGTATCTGTGGGCATGTACGCCTTCTTATTTTCATGTTACAGGGTAATTATTGTACATTCCAGGTTGGCTGCCACTTGATGCAACTGTTAATAGAAACAGCATACATACAACCACCTGTTGATCAATTAGGAGGTGGTCCTCCAGACATACGCCCTGCATTTAAGCACACTCTTAGAATAGTTGCAACTGATTCACAGTGAGATTGATAGCATTTATATTTAATCTTTCTTTTATGATCAACACCATGGCTAAGTTTTTTTTGTTCTCTTTCTTTGAATTTTTTTTTTTCCCTTGATTAGGAAGGTCACTAGGAGATTTGGTGTTATTGAATGTGACCCTCTGGTTCAGAAAGGCCTTGAAAAGACTGTAAGTGACGATATTTCCTATGGGGATTGTTTGTACATGAATTCATGCCCACAATTTTTCTAAGTAGGTTAGGCAGCTTTGTTGTTACTTTGTAATGTATTCACAGCAACGTATTTGCTTGTTCATTCATTAATTAATGAGACTGTTGCTAACATCAAACTGTGATTACACTAACAGGCCAGACACATGATCATCCCATACATGCCAATGTTGGTGCCACCTATAAATTGGACAGGGTACAGTATATACTTATATATATATATATATATATATATATATATATATATATATATATATTTCAATCTGTTCTTAAGCTTCGTTGGGATTTTTGTTAGCTTAGTTATTTGGACTTAAATAGTGCTATCAATTTTCTTAGAAACATGTGAATCATAAGAAGATATTCGAACACCTCATCACTTTGCTGGTCCAATGTTTTAATGAGTTTGTTTTTGATGGGGTTATATTGACTGACTGCTGGAACTTTGACACTCAACTAAGTCTACTGTTTGCCTTGCTAATTTTCTTGGGAATATTCAAATGTTTTGCTAGATATGATAAAGGAGCATACTTGTTTTTGCCATCTTATGTTATGAGAATACATGGAGCAAAACAGCAACGTGAAGCAGTTAAAAGGGCTCCTAATAATCAACTAGAACCTGTTTTTGAGGTTGTAGTTTTGTTTTTGTTTTGTTTTTCTTTCTGGTACATGTGCATGTGTCTAGCTCAGTTCATGAACAACAATTCACATTTGTTAAAGTTAACTCTGGTATTCTTTTGTATTAGGCCCTCAATACTCTTGGAAATACTAAATGGAGGATTAACAAACGGGTGCTTAGTGTGATAGATCATATATGGGCTAATGGAGGATGTCTTGCTGACTTGGTTGATCGTAAAGATGTAAGTACGAGAAAAAGTAAACTTTGTTGCCTTGCCAATTTTGTTTGTATGACCTCCAGGATTCCCTCAAATTTAGATATTTTGTTAAAGGAAAGTGATCGGCAATTCAATTAGAGTAGCTTTCCACCATGAAATTGTATATTTCCATTTGGAAGCATGTGAATAATATTTTTCCTGAATTACAATGGTTGTATATGAATTTGTTCAGATACATACAAGCCCCTATTTAACATTCTGTATAATATACTAATTCTCAATTTTCTTATTGCAAATGCGAATTGGATTATTTAGGTGGAGATGGCTCATTGATGATTGAAGACACTTGTGTTCCAACTTTTTTTCTTTTGGGTAATTTTTGGTAAATTTTTTACTTACCCATGGGCTGAGAGTGGGAGATTTTAGTTGTGGCCGCTAAGGAGATGGGAGACACTGTGCATTACAGCCATAGAGAAAGGAGAAGAATATTTTCTCCTCTTTAGGAACCCACAATGTGAGTAATAATAAAGACTTGAGGAAAGAAGTAATTAATCGATATCTCTTTTCTCAACTTTCACTTTAAATTAAAACACTAGATATGATAAAATTTGATACTGTCCATAAACCCATCTTGAAAACATAGCTTAGAAAATTGTTTAATATCAAACAGTTTTAGGATAAAACAAAACAAGACCAATCTGCCTGGCGCTATATTAGTAATATTGAGTTTGAGTTGAACCTATTCAGTTGAAGTAGTTAAGCCTGTAGAAAACTAAAAGAGGAGTGTACCAAGAGTGTATGACAGAATAGTTCAACAGTTTCAATGCTTTAACTGAATAAATGCTTAGGTTAGGCACCCATCAATACTATATATAGCACAATATGGAATAAATACAGCTATTTCCTATGACTACTATTATTCCAATGCCCTGCCTTTATCTTTTCCTATGCAATACTAACCACATGGCCAAATAAATTTAGTCACAACTCACATGCATCAATTCTAATACTCCCTCTCAAGCTAAAACATACTTTAAGCTTATTATAAATTAATCCTTATTAATAAGAAAAGTTAAAGAAGACACCATAAAACATGGGAGAAGTCTGGTTCTCACAAGAGCAGCATGGAGGATCGGTTCTCACAATTTGTTTTTTCCGCAACTATAGTAAAATGGGGACTGATATTTGCTCAACTATAGTAAAGTAACCTTGTACTCAAGTATGCACACGAGTACATGGTGTCTTTTGAGGAGATGGAATGGGGATCAATATTCAATTTTTGAGGAAATTTTAGTTATGCAGTGGGAATTATAAATTAATCTTGTACTCGAGTATTGTACAGAGACAGTTCATAGTCCCTATTAAGAATAGAACACATGACTAAATGTATTTAGTCATGTAACTAGCATTGTCTTGGGAACAGTAGAAATCATGGCATTTATGTCTTAGGAAATAGTCAAGTATTAATTACTCTTGAAACTAAACATGCATTTACTCCCTATTGCACTGTG
Organism: Nissolia schottii; assembly: GCA_003254905.1. NCBI lineage: Eukaryota > Viridiplantae > Streptophyta > Magnoliopsida > Fabales > Fabaceae > Nissolia > Nissolia schottii. Next base: position 108,565 of record QANU01007790.1, read on the forward strand.
TATAGTGCTGATGGGCACGTAAGTATTTACACATGAATTCACCTTATTGAATCTAAGCTAACTCTTGCTACCTCCTCCTCTTTTACCTTCCCACAAATTCAACATGGTGTCAGAGCTGTACCAGTGACCTGTCTTGTCACCCTTCCACTACTAGGTTCCTAATCTAAAATGGGAACTCTCCTAATTTCTCTATATTCTTCTTCCGCATCTGTCATCTTCCTCTAAATGCATTTCTATTCAAAAGCTGTCTTTTCAGTAGCAGAAAAAGCTTCAAACCACCCCTGTTTGCTGCTGCCAGTGACTTTGACGGCGAATCTTCTGGCCTGTTCCAGGCCCTGCCGCCTCTGTTTGTTGTTGCTGGTGCCTCTGCTTATCACTGCAGTGTTCAGCCCGTGAGGGGTAGACTTTCTGGTAGTTTCAGTGCTTCATTCCTATGCTTAACACTATGCCTAGACTAGTTGTTCCATCTCCAGTGAGCTACTCACCGTCTGGCAACCAATTCTTCCGGCGACTCCTCTACTGTGCCTTATTCCAGTGGTTCTGGAAGTCCATTTCATGGAACAACTGCATGTCTACCAACTCCACTCTATCATTGTGCTTTTTCCAGTGGTTCCTTAATTGTGTTCCAGTGCAATAGTTGCGCCATTACCAATTGCATCATCTCTGGTGAGCATTCCACTGATAGTAACAATTGATGGCTATTCTCCCACCTTTCTCCAGGTCATTGATTTCCAGCCACCTTTTTTTCATGGAATCTATTTATTTTTCTTTTATTGATAAGATCTTTTTGTAACAAGCTTAAAGTTTAGTAAACTTAAGCTTGAAGGGGAGTGTTAAGAATAAAACACATGACTATATATATATAGTCATGTAAGTAGCATTGTCTTGGGAATAGTAGAAGTCATGGCATTAGTGTCTTAGGAAAACCAACGGGGGTTCGTCCAAGTGGTAAGCAGCTTGGTACCACTTAAGCAAGGTCCCGGGTTCGAGACCTTGTGTACACAGTTATCCCCGCTGGAAGACTCACTCGCTATAGCCAGGTGCACGACCCGGGACGACCCGGATTAGTCGAGGCAAAGCCTTGGATGCCGGGCAGGCAACCTAAAAAAAAGTTAGTGTCTTAGGAAATAGTCAAGTATTAATTTCTCTGCTCAGGAAACTAGACATGCATTAACACCCTATTGCACTATATATAGTGCTGATGGTAAGTATTTACACATGTATTCACCTTATTGAATCTAAGCCAGCTCTTGCCACTCTCCTCCTTTTTTACCTTCCCACAAATTCAATAGTCCCCACTCTTGAACTGAAAATCCCCCAAGTTTTTATATGAATCCCCTTCCGCGACTTGATGCGCAGGTGCTTGTAGTGGACAATGGAGCAATTTCAGGGGTTGGTTGCAAACATTGAGGCGACTCCGTTGGTGTGGTTATCAGCCAGAAATTGAATAGTCATTGTGAAAGGAGACCATTCGCTGGAAAAGTCATCGGAAAAGAGCGTACATCGGAAAATTCGCCACTGGTGATAGAAGCGACAATTTGAAGGAGAAATAGGTTGCCAGAGAGATGAATATTAGGACACTGTTAGTATAGTTAGTTAGTTAGTCATTACATTGTGTTTGGTGTTAGTTAGAGGGATTAAATATAAATCGAGAGGAGGGGATTAGTGTGGGTGTCTTGGTCATTTGTGATTATTCTTTGGTCTTTGGAGAGATTGTGGGGCTCTAAGTCTCCCACTACTCTTGTAATTAGTCATTGTAGTTTCTAGGGTTCTTGGCTTATTGCCAATGAATCCCCAAATCAATAATATTAGTTCTTCATCATTGTCCATCTCTGATTGCAAGTCCTACACGACCAGGAGAATAATGAAGATAAAAAAGTGAAGTTGATGGAAGAAGATCAAAGGGTTTGATGGCATGAAATTCTCATGCTAAACAATGGAGTTCCAATTTTTACGTGGGAGCTTAGCAGGATAATAGTGATGGGATAGGTCACGGAGAATGGTACCACTTCGATACCATGTTGAATTTGTATGAAATAAAAGAGGAGTGTAAGAGGAGTGAAACACCAAGGTGTGGCAAAATTACGCGAAATACTTAGGTACTTAGATGCTCGGTATTGACACCTAGTAGCATTATAAATACTCATTAAGAAAATACATTACCTATTTTCAGGATGCATTAATTAATCGCTAGCTATTTCCTAAGATCCTAATGTTTTCTGTGGCATATTAATCACAGGGAAGCAACATATTCCCATGTCCCACTCATTAATAACATGATTTGTACACATTCCAATGGCACACATGTTAATCACATGCATTTTATCACATGCATGTTTTCTGACAGAAGTTAACATGCTATTGTTTATATAATCATGTTTAAAGGTCATTCCATTTACTTTATTCCTTTGTGTTGCTTCAACTCATTTGAATACACAATTAATAAGCTTAAAAATCCAATTCAATTTCAGAGTTCTTTCTTTTTTACATTCTAAAAAAGTAAAATAAAAAAAACTCCGCAAATTTATGTGAGAAAACACTTTCAGACTTGATTTATTGTTGATTTCGTTTGTGTTATTGAGTATATGGGTTCTGCATCTTTATTCTCGTCTGCATGGCGTGGTTGGTTAGAATTGAAAGAAAAATCTCAGGGCATCTTTACTGAGGTTTCTTTGGATAGGCAGTTAATTTGGTATAAATTACACATTTAGCTTTTATTTGGTTTAAACCACATTGTCTTAAATTTCTCTTTTTATAAAATTTAAAAAAATCTGAAAACACCATATATGAGAGAAATTAAAAGTAAAAGTTTAATCTCAACAAGAAAGTAGATTGAATTATAACAGTGAGAAAGTAAATATAATCGCATTGCATGTCAAAGACTTGGATAAAAAAGGGCAGCTCATTGAATGAGGCTTTCCGGTGAGGTTCGGGTAGGGTAGATGTGCGCAGCTTTACTCTCGCAAACTAAGGCTGGTTTTAGTATTTGAACCTATGACCTTACGGTCACAAGACAACAACATTATTGGTGGGCCAAGGCTCACCCTCAAATTTCAAAGACTTGGAAAAAAATATTTCTAAATTGCAGGAACAAAAAGGAAGTAATCAATATCGATGAGTTGTACTATTGTATTGTATATGTGTGTATATAATATAATCTTGATTCTTAAACATATTTCAAATTCATATTTAACTAACATATAGGATGTATAAAAATATATTTTGGTTACTTGGATTTCATCGCATGTCTTTGTTGGTTTTGGTGATGGGTCTTCATTTCCTATCTTTGTGGTTGAGTTTCCTTTTCATCTTTAAAGGTTCCCCTCCCAGAAGAACCAGACGCAGAGGATGAAGGAGAAATCCAAAAATGGAGATGGAAAGTCAAAGCTGTTAAAAAGGAGAATAACGAGAGGCATTCACTGCGATGTGACATAGAACTAAAACTTTCTGTAAGAAGCCTGCTAATATTGTTATTGAGCAGACTGAATTATGTCAAATACATTTTCCTTGAGACATTGCTCTCTTGACAATTATTATATTGGCTGTAGGTTGCACGGAAGATGAAGGATGAAGAAGGATTCTACTATCCCCACAATCTTGATTTCCGGGGGCGTGCTTATCCCATGCATCCATATTTGAACCATCTTGGTTCTGATTTATGCCGAGGCATACTCGAATTTTCAGAGGGACGCCCTCTCGGAAAGTCAGGCTTGCGCTGGTTGAAAATACATCTGGCAAATTTGTATGCTGGTGGTGTGGACAAATTATGTTACGAGAGTCGAGTAGCATTTACTGAGAACCACCTGGATGATATATTTGATTCTGCAGACAGGCCCCTTAAAGGACGGTGCTGGTGGCTGGAAGCAGAGGATCCTTTTCAGTGCTTGGCAGCATGTATCAATCTCTCTGAAGCATTGAGAAGCCCCACTCCTGAAAGTACTGTTTCACATATACCTGTCCACCAGGTATCCTGTTATTGAGATGTCACAAATAGTTACGTGGGAACATTTTTTTGGTATTGACGTTGGAAAATTTATAACCTGTTAAGAATAAAAATAAATATATTCTGTCTCTTAGAATGATCTTAATTGATTTAATTTATTCTAAGTTGATTTCCTTTAATTATGAAGTGATTCTCTTTCTAGCCTATAAATAGGCTCATATCTTTGTAATGAGACACACATCTATTTAGTAATACAATTACCCTTTTCGCTCTCTGATTATTCCTCCCTAATCTTATTTTATCATTTCCTTTGCTCCACCATGAAACTTAACATGGTATCAAAGCAGCACCATCTTCCGTGACCTATCTCATCACTCTTCTGCTACTAAGTTCCTATTCTAGAACGGGAACTCTTATAATTTCTCTCCATTTTTCTTTGGTTTCTTCCCTACTGTGCCACTCTCTCTGGCAGCCTGCAAACACATCCACCGCCAATTTACAGCCGCTGGCGAACTTTTCCGTTGTCCTTCTCGTCTGGCAACCACACCACCATGCTCGCCTGCCTCTGTGTCGCCTAGCCCAGTTGTTCGCTGTGCCATCAGACCTTGCACCTGCCCTCACACATGTCCTGTCTTCTCTGATGCGCAGCCCACGCGCTGCTGCTTTTTGCCGCGCATGATGCCGCGTCCACTGTCATCTCCGGCTGCTGTTTACGCCGCTGTGCTCGCCTCCAAGTGCTCTCCTCAGATCTTTCTTTGTCATGCTTGTTTGGCCACTTTTCTAACACCATCTTTTCTGACTTTCAATTCTGCCCCTGGTCTGAGCAGAACCCATGGTTGCTACTACACCCATTGCTGCTGTGGGCAACTGTGCTAACTTACCGGTTTCCTTTCCCTTTTCTGCCGTGCCATTCTTTTTGGCACACTCCAGCCTGCTATACCTCCGCGCATGCCTACACCTTTCTGCTGGTTCTGGTGCTTCATTCCCGTGCTTACCACTATGCCTACACCATTTGTTCCATCTCTGGCGAGCTATTCACCGCCTGGAAATTCATTCTTTTGGCGATTCCTCATTTGTGCTTTATTCTAGTGGTTTTGGAAGTCTATTTCATGGAACAACAGTGCGTCTTCCACTCCACCACTATGCTTTATCCAATGGTTGCGCAACCTCTTTGCGCGTGCCTCTGCCTTCTTAGCTTGATTGTGACAAGCTTAAAGCTCGATGTGCTTTAGTTTGAGGTGGAGTGTTATGAATAAAATTAAATATATTCTATATATTAGATTGATCGTAATTGATTTCGTTTATTCTAAGTTAATTTCCTTTAATTATGAAGTGATTCTCTTTCTAGTCTAGAAATAGGTTCATCTCTTTGTAATAAGACACACTTCTATTCAGGAATACAACTTACCTTTCTCGCTCTCTGATTATTCCTTTCTAATCCTATTTTATTAATTCCTCTCCTCCACCATGAAACTTAACATAACCGAATGATATGTATTCTGATTAGAAGAAAAACTCAGCTGCTATTTTTTCCAGTTTGAGCCATAGCGATAGCCCGAGCATCTCACTAAAAGGTTGGCATAACAGAATTAGCAGTGTTCTAGTTTAAAATTCATGATGACTTACATGATAGAAGTCTGTAGATATTTTATCAATCTCTAATATATAGTTGTGATCATGAAGATCTATGTTGATGAATTTGAGAAACTGCTGAGCGTAACCCATGCTTTGATCTTTCTTTACTAATTTCAGTTTCATATTTTTTTATAAAATTATTTTGTTTCTTCTGTTGCTAGGATGGTACGTGCAATGGCTTACAACACTACGCAGCACTTGGGAGGGATAAAGTATGTAAACATTTTCCCCCTCTTTTTTTTTTTTTTTTTTTTTGTCTTATTCAAGTATTGACTTTGCCACAAGCTTGCATGGCTGAATTTTTTTCCTTCATGGATGTGTCGGGAGGAGTTCTAAGGAATTTGATGTATGTTTGGTTGGAATATTCTTTTCCTAATAATCTATGGATCTGGTTATGGAATCTCCTGTATGAAGTCTTGTATGTTTCAGTGTTATTTTCTTCATTGCATTGGTGGGTTGCAATTGGTTTGCATCAAGAGTATTTAAAGATTATATAAATTTATATATTTTTTTTTTTCTATCAACTGCTTGGGCTTTGGAATTTTTAGATTGATTTAAAAACTAAAACAAAGAAAATATGTATAAGCTAACTCATTTTGCAGGTAGTGTAGTTTCACTCTCTGTTTGCCGTGGCTTTTTGCTTCACTGTTATCACAGAAAATGACCAAAAACCTACTTTCTAAATAGAAACCCATAGGTGATTGCACAAATTTAATGATTTGGGCTTTGGAATGGAGTTCCTGAAATTTGTTCAAGTTAGGGTACTAAATCAGTGATGTTGATCTAGCTGCCTAAGTTGAGTTTGCTATTGCATGAAGATTTGGGGCACATATAAGAATTTACAAAGGATAAACAAAGCAAGGGAACCGACTTAACTAACTTCAGTTCAGAGAGACTAGTTTACTTTCTTTCACCTGCAATATTGTCATCATATGCTATTTGCTGTTTTTTTTTTATTATTCTTTTTATTTTTTAAAATTTAAAATTGAAGCATATAAAACTGCAATTTGGATTTTTTTAAATCCTGGAAAAGAACAATTTAGATATTATGTGTTTTTATTTTACTGAGGATAGTATGTTATGGTTACTGGTTGACCTTTGTATTTTAACAAGATGGTTGGACTTGTTCAGAATAAAAAGTTTAGATATTTAATAGAGAATATTATTTTAATTAATCACCTTCAGTGTAAAATTCTTTCGTGTGATTTATACCTTAAATGTCATTTGGTGCACTGTTTTGGCCTTTTTCTTTTGGGTGTAGCTGGGAGCTGCTGCAGTCAATCTTCTTGGTGGAGACCAGCCTGCCGATGTGTACTCAGGAATTGCTGCCAGGTAATTAGCACACTGCATCCAGGTGCACAAGGGAATTGTATATACATGTCTGTGAACAAGTGGTCATCTAGATAATGACATATGACTATAATTTTTCTCCGAGATGAGCAAAGGCTGATTCATGAAAAAGGATTGTCCTTATTAAAGTGGAAGGTACTGGTCTGGACACTAGATGAAGCTTGTGGATATTGCTTTAATTATAAAACTGACGTTAGGAAGCAAGTTGCTCCTGCTGCCTTGTTCTATTGAGCTCTGTGAAACCAAGGACTAGCATACAAATACTTGATAGCTTTAGGAGTAGGCGTTACACCATCCCCTTTTCATCTTCTTTCATATACTGTTTGATTCCATTCAATTAAAGAACTGAGTCTGTTGACTCTGCCATTACAAATTAATCCCCTTTTCCCATAAGTGGTGTGAATGAAGATTGAAGAATCCTAAAATAAGGTCGAAGATAGACATGGGTTGGGTTAGGATTCTCTAAAGAGAGAATCTCTAGAGAGTGAGAAAGTGAGGGGATGTGCACCTTTGGATCAACAAATTGCACTGTGTGTGGATCCCACTAAATGATCTAATGGTGCGCACCCTTTCACTTTCTCACTTTGGAGGATCCAAATCCAATAAATACAAATATTGTCGTCTATTCTTGCCTCCAAGTTTGTTTATGATGCCTTAAAACTGTTAAAGGGATAGCTGTTCATTGTATGTAGATTTGGTATTATGGTGTAGAGTACTTGAAATCATGCGAAGAGATGCAGAGAAGGATCCCCAAACTAAACCAAATGCATTGCTTGCTAGACGTTTGCTCAATCAGGTATCTTTTATTTTAAAGTTTCTAATATACCTTTTTTTTAAGATGTTTTGCTATAGAACATTTGAAAGTGGAATGGGAGGAAATGAACATTTAGACCTATGATGAATAATAATATTGATGATTTGTTTGATGTCAGTTGTATATGAAAGTGGCTTTTGCCTCTACTTTAATCCCTTCATCTTTTCGACGATAATGATAAAGAAACTGGTCTCTTGATTTGACAGGGTGTTCTCGTGTAAATCATATTTTCAATTCTTAACTAGTCCCCTAGTAGAGAATATTTTCTTGGACATCCATTTGGAAAGTTCATTGCTCACCTAAGGTCATATCTTTTGGTGTGGAAAGCTATTCTCAACGTATAACACTAGTGATATACTACAAAAGTGTAGGGCTCTCAGTGCTTTGTTTCCTACCAGGTGTTTTATGTGCTGTTCTAGTTGGAATTGGTGTCATCTATTTTTGCATTGGCTTTTGCTGCGAATTATCTGTGGAACAAGTGTTTCAGAGAGAACTATATTTTTTTGATAAGAAGAATTTTATTAAGATGAAGAAAGGAAGAATACAAAAGATCTGCCTGGAGAAAGATCCTCTTTACAAGAACAAAAACTAAAAAAGGATAGACATATCCTTTCTAATCTCTCAGCATATCTGAGCGGGAAATTCCTCTAAAAAGGTCTCAAGCTTTATACCAAGTGGAGGCCATACACCTAATCTTATCCCTCAGGAGCGAATCATGCTCCTACCAGATACGTCAAGCATAGACTATGCAATGTCACCAGGATTTGACTTCTTTCCTTTTCTCAAAACCAACAAAACTAGTCAACAGGAAATGATCCAAAAATCTTGGACAAACCTTTCAAGTCCCTCATTGCTTAGGGATAAGACAAAGATAGCTTGACAACCCTCCCCTCCCCCTTGAGCTAGCTTTTACATTGAGTTATGCCCACACAAGTCTAAGATGGTATTGGGTTATTTATGACTAAGTGGTTTAGATTTCGATTCTTGCTGCCCTCATTCTTCTAAATAAAATAAGTTGAATTATAGTACAAGGTAGGTGGGACCTGTGCATTGTCCATGCTTTAGGTCCAAAGGGCCCTTGCGTGAGGGGGCGTGTTAAGATATAAAACCATTCATTTGCCTCTTCCTAACAACTTAAGATTTTAGGAGATGATTTTTGACATGGTATTGGAATCTGTGACTCTGTGTTTCATATTGAGTCATCCATAGATGTCTAGTCCTGCAAACTTCACACTTTAGATGTAGTCTTGAGCATGAGGGGTGTGTGTTAAGGCTCACATTTTTCATCATTTTTTCTTCCTATCAGCAAAAGCTATATTAAGGTTGGTTTTGTTTTCTTCATAAATACATCAACTAAATGATTTTCTCATAATCACCATTAGGTGGACCGCAAACTAGTGAAGCAGACAGTGATGACATCAGTGTATGGTGTGACTTATATTGGTGCCCGTGACCAGATAAAGAGTAGACTAAGGGAGCGTTGTGCTATTGCAGATGATGCAATGCTGTTTTCTGCTTCCTGCTATGCCGCAAAAGTAAGTAGTTTATTTGTGGGATATGCAGATGCACTTTTTCCTAATCTTTACTATGTTTTACTGATTTTATCGCTGCTTCATAGACCACTCTCTCTGCCTTAGAGGAGATGTTTGAGTCTGCAAGAAGTATCATGAGTTGGCTCGGTGAATGTGCAAAGGTATCACTGACTTAGCATTTAGTTTGAATTTACATTTGTAACTCCAAAATCGTGGTCAGGACAAAAAATGAGAGAGAAACTTTTGCTCAAACCATGGTTTGGAGATTTTCCAACAAAAATCATCACAATGGAAGAATGGGTGAGTGGATTAATTATTCATAGCTTTGATACTAATGCTCTAAAATATTATTCTAGGCTGACATGAGACTTTTTATATCAATCAAATTTTCTCATGACTATCTTGATATATGTCTGTTAAGATATAAAACCATTCAATTGCTTCTACACATTAGCTTAAGCTTTGGGAGAGATGTTTTTGACATGGTGTCAGAGCTTCTATAACCCAAAGGTCTAGAGATTGACCGTTGGCGACCCCCATTTCTAAATATTGTGTGCACTTCAAGCCAAAAGAACTATTGCGCGAGGTGTGTTAAGATATGAAAACCATTCAATTGCCTCTATCTACCAGTTTAAGCTTTTGGGAGAGATGGTTCTTGATAATGTCTTTGTGCAAAAACATTGAGATACAAAAACAGAAGGTCAAAGACCTCATGAATGTGTCGGGCTGGCCAGTATCTGTGCACATAGAAAATAGCAATTTTCTTGAAACATTTGTGAGCTGAACACCAAAGAGAAAGACACAAACTGAAGAATTTCCGTCTTAGGCACAACTCTAATCCCTATAATTTCACACTAAATATTAAAAGGGTGATGCTATGCACGAGCCTCTTACCTAGTGGGGTTTGTTTTGATATGACATGCATAAAATTTTAAACTTATATATAATATGACCTCCCTGGTTCTGACCCTGGTGTTGGAAAATTTACTGTATTCCATAACTGTATCAATGCAAACTAGGTGTGCACCCTGTCAAGCTTTTTCATTTCAGTAAGAGCTACTTATATAACATGTATTTTTTTGAGCCACTTTACTGTGTGCCCATTTTTTGCTTGGTATAATTTTGATTATGCTTTGACCTGTATTACATTTCAGTTTTTACTCTGTTGTAATGGCTGAACTGAACATGGAATAGGTGATAGCTTCAACGAATCATCCAGTTCGGTGGACCACTCCACTTGGGCTTCCCGTCGTACAACCTTACAGACAATTAGGAAGACAATTTGTAATATTCTCAACAGCCATATCCTAATCTTTTCCTTTTCCTTTTTTTTTAAATGTGATTATTTTGTTTCTATTATTGAAAAAACAGTAGTTGACAAATTTCTGTTTCATTAATATGTTAAATTGCATTTGATGCAGATAAAAACTTCCCTCCAGGTATTGTCTTTACAGCGGGAGACTGACAAGGTATCTGTCGAGTTCGTCAAACTTGACCTACCATGTGCATAGACTCGTGTATGTTCTTTGTAACATATTATAGTTATATTTGAATGACACATCAGTATGAGGGACTGAGTTTCATTACCCATTTCATTTGTGTACTTGACCACTCTGCTATTATTTGGGTTTTACTTGTCAAAACCTGCCATCCCTTGAGGTGGTATATTAGGGTTTTTATTTATTTATTTATTTTTTGCTTTGTTGGCTTACACAAGAAGGACAACTATTTTTACTTTTGATAAGAGACTAAGTGCGACAACAGTCTTCTTTTTGGATTCTAGTGGGCCATTATTTCATTTTATTTACTATATTTCACTGGAGCTTCATCTCAGTTAAAACTGGATAACACATTTTGTACTTTATATTGCAGGTTATGGTTAAAAGGCAGAGAACAGCTTTCCCCCCAAATTTCGTTCACTCTCTTGATGGTTCTCACATGATGATGACTGCAGTTGCTTGTAAAAAAGCAGGACTGGACTTTGCGGGTACATTCTGGTTTTATATTGTGCGCGCGCACACACATTCATGCCAGCAGTTGTTAATCTGTGCTATTATACACATATTTGCGAGTAAATCGATGTTATCTTCTGATTAGGAGTTTTAATTTTGTAAATAAGTTCTTTATTGCAGGGGTACATGATTCATATTGGACGCATGCATGTGATGTTGATGACATGAACAGGATACTTCGGGAAAAGTTTGTTGAACTCTATGAAGCTCCTATACTGGAAAATGTAAAGTGTTTTAATTATACTAACTTCTTAGTTTTTTTAGATAAATGCCTCTTTTGGATCTCTCCCCCCCCCCCCNGATTGAGCACTGGTACTCATTTGGTATTTTTTTGGGTGAATATACTTTGTGTTTTGATGCTGCTTGTTATTATAATTGTAGTAATTGGACACTTTATCATGCCTGTTTAAGACTTGCTTGTTTCTTACTTCTCAGTTGTTGGAGAGCTTTCAGAGGTCTTTTCCCACATTGGAATTTCCGCCCTTACCGGAGCGAGGAGACTTTGATCTTCGAGAGGTGCTGGAGTCTCCCTATTTTTTCAACTAGGCTCGGCAGAAACTCAAGTCGCTACTTCTCTTGGCGCTGGTGGAGGAGTTCAGTTCAATATGATGAAATCGTATTATATCTGTCAGCGTGGGATTGTGCGGGCCTCGAGGACGGGCATGGTGAAGAAAGAAAAGAATGCAAAGCTTGATTTGACATGGCAAAGTAGTGTCCTGGAAACTCCTGGATTTACCTAAGTTTGAATTGCAGCTGTCTCTTCCATATCCATTAATTGTGAAGGTTATGAGGAATCAGGTGATCTAACTCGGTGGGTTTTCGTCGATTTGGAATCGTTCGAATAATCTGTGCAGAAGAGTATTAAAGAATTGAAGCTCTGGTAACCGATTGTGGTGATTTTCTCGGATGTGGTTGCTCTACCTGCTTCAGCTTTTCTTGTTGCAAAGCCCGCCAAAATTGGGTTGTTGCCGTGTTTCTTTTCATATTAATAATGTATTTTAGTTTAATATTAGGGAAAACTCTAATTTACTTCCCCCTTTTAATTTAAAGCCGGGGACTTTGGTCCACAAACTTTGAAAATATGTAACATAATTTCTAAACGTTTTAAAATATGCATTTTGGGGGGTGGCTTCTAAGTTTCACTCTAATAATTTGGGTGAACCATTCGCCTTGTTAGAAAGGGTTGGTCCATGGCACACTTGAATAAATTTAACTATTTTTACCCTCCTTCTCTCTCTCTACCCCTCCCCCATTCACTCTCCCTCCTTTCTTCTTTATCACTGACCACCTCCACTCTTTCCTCCTCGCTCAATGCCGCCCATGAGGCTGTCATCGGCATCATATCCCTTTGCCTCTATTGGTGTGATCGTTGCCTGTCCCCCTTCTTTGCACAAAATCTCAAATCCCTCCCTAGATCTATTGTTGTGAGCCCTCCCTTCTCCAATTTTTACACAAAATTTCTGATTTGGGGGGGTATTTATAGGCCTCTTGGCCAAATTTTGCTTTCCAATTTTGCCCTTGCGGCAAAATTTTCAAAATACCCTTATTTTGTCCTTATTCTAAATGTCATTTTCATGACTCATTAGGTTTGAATGTTGACTTGGCCAAGTGGGTTGCTTCATGGCGATCCTTTTGTTGTTCCTTGGCTGATTTTTTGGCTAAAATTTTACGGGCTCCTGCAGATCAATTTTGATAAGGTTTTTGGCGTTTTCGGTCTTGGTATTTCGCGTACAGCTGTTCTAAAAATATTTCAATCACATTCTTGTAATCTCCTAATTTTTTCTAAATAATATTCTAGGGTCACTTGGGTATTTGTAAATTCTCATCTGTAGCCGTACCTTTTGCGGATACTTTAGATGTGCAGTTGTGTTCCGACGGAAAAAAGAGTTTATTTTAGTGTCTGCAGAATTCTCAGAAAGCGTACAGAAATATCCCTACCAACACTTTTTAAATCCTAAGGCTTCCTGATTCAACTGATTAAATCCAAAAAATATAATTATCTAAACAGTTATTTACCGAAATTCCGCTAAGGGAAAAACGGGATGTTACATACTCTCTTTGAACTTTTGCGGTTGTGATATCTTTATATGAATATTATGTTAGCCATTGTGAGAAAATTTAGTTTATTGTTGAAGTCATACACTGACAATAAATGCACCAACTACGAGCTGAAATGATTTATATGTTTAGAATTTTCAACTTGGGGGCAGTTAAGATGTCGATCAATCTTAATCCCTTAATTAGAGGTTTTTATCTCGAGTTTGAATCTGGATCGAGACTTTGTATTTATATCAGCATCGTGGTTCAAACCAAATAAAAATAATATATAATTGATCAGATAAAGAAACATCAAGTTGGTTGGTATTAGGCTCTTAGGTTTGCTTCCAGCTATGGATTCCGAAACTATCAAGAAGCTTGGGACCTCTCTGGTGGTACCTTCTGTGCAGGAACTAGCAAAGCAACCCATAACCAAAGTTCCAGAAAGATATCTTAGTCTGAATCAAGACCTACCAATTGTATCCAACACAACCTCATTACCACAAGTTCCTGTCATCGACCTGGATATATTGTTGTCGGGAGATTCAACTGAGCTAGAAAGGCTGGATCATGCATGCAAAGAATGGGGTTTCTTTCAGGTTCCAAATTACCCCCTTGCTTTCGCCAAAATGATTTTGTTGTCGATCGTTTACTTATCTTTAACTTATTTCAATTCAATTGGTTCTTAAATGATAATTTTGTGTTTAAGTGTGTGTTAAACTGTCGTGTCTACACTTGTAGCGGCAAAAGTAATCAACTATTGTTTTCATCTTAGTAATCAACCTAGCAGTTTTTAATGAGGTTTATCAATTACTGTATTTGTTTGGTTGTGTATGTAAAACGTCCAACCCAAATCCACACGAAACTAAAATTTCTCTTGAAAGTTTTGGAGCAAAATCAAGTTTGACACCTCAAACTCGCTTCTAGCCTCTTTGACACACACCAAAACGTCGTTAATTTCAATGCGCGATCAAATAATTTGTAAAATTACATATTAATTAAACATTAAAACCACACATTTTTAGTATGTAATGTTTAATTATAAAATAATAAAATAAGGTACAAACTCCACTTATTCAACATGGAAACAATACTTTGTTGTTCTTGAGTAAAAACTTGACAAAAACACTCTTTTAACTTAACATTATATTATTATTTAAGTATTAATAAAGTACTCGTGTATTATATTAAGTTATTTTGATTTGTTTTTATGTATATTTATAATAGAATTAAAGTAACAATTTTTTTTTCTGTAATGAATACTCTTTTCTTTAAGTAAATGAGAGTAGTTTTGGATAAAATATATTAAAGTAAGAGAGCTTTTTTTTTAAAAAAATATAAAATAAAATTGAATGGTGTTTTTTAGTTGATAAAGAATCTAAAATTTAAATTAGAAAATATTATGGTAGAGATATGCTAAAATTTAATCGAGGAAAGATGAAATTAGTGAGATATGGTAAGATGCTGAAATTTAAATTATAATTTTTTCTGATAATTTGAGAATTACTTTTATTGCAACAACGCCCAAAATGATTAGGTAATGACATTACAGAGATTTCCAATTCACATAGATAAAGACAACTCAACAATGTTGAAAAAGCCTCATTAATAAATTCATTGGTGGAACCTTTGCTTTTTTTTTTTTTTTTGGAAGAAAAAGTATTCACTCTTCTTAATTAAAGCAACAAGTACATCATCAACATAAAAGACAAGAAGTCAAATCACAAAATTCAAAAGCTACAAAATAAATTGAGTACTTGTGCATAGACTTCAACCGCAAGTGAAACACACTTCACTAGAAATAGATAACCCAAATCCCTCTATTTAGGCACTGAAAGTGCAGGGCATTTGTAGGTAAAATATCATGTGCGGCCAACCATAACAAAAGCTTGAGCTTTTCACAGCGCCAAAGCCAGACCAATTATGATGAATGTCCCAAAGATAGCGCTAAAAAAAGAGTCAATGATATTGAACAAGAACTAATGATTTGATAAGACTCATGTCACGATATGTTTCATTATAATTCAGTTAAGTTGTGGATCATAATAAACAATTTATTTTTTCATTTGGGTCTTTAATCACTTTTTGTAATCACTTTTTGTATGACATGTATATGTGACACATAAATTATGTCATGTCAACATTTTTTCTTAATTATATGATGAAAAAGTAATTAAAGACCTAAAAATAATTTGTAACATAAGGAACCAAATCAAATAAAATTACAAATAAGAGACCAAAAAGTCCTTTTATCCTGATAATTTATTATACTTTTCACCAGTTCTAAAGAACTGCCTTGTTTGCAGTGAATAGCTAAGGTGTTAAAAAAGGAAAACAGGGCAGAATTTAATGCGGTAACTTTAAAAGTAAGACTACATTATATTAGGGTGCATAAGTACTTTGAACAAGATTAATTAGTATCACATCTCTAAGGTATGAAGATAAGATACTGGGGCAAAGAAAAAAAAAAAATTTAAGTGACAACCTCAGTGGCACATGATTATCATATCAAACCTGAAAATGAAAATGATCATAAAACAATTATAAAAGTTTTAAATTGCACATGTAATGTTTTAATGTTGTCAAAACTATCATCACATGTTATGACATGATTGACATGTAGCAATACATTATTAATATGTAACAATGTAAAAGAAATTACAATTGAATGCTTTTAGATTGCTGTTCGGTGTAGCTTCAATTTTACCACGAAGTTGGTTTTACCCATAACACACGGATATGCCATAGTTCAAGAAAATGTTGCATAATAGTTAATAATAATTTTTATGAAAGGATTTATTTTTCTTTTCTTTGTAACTTGTTGAATATGAACTTAACAACAGCTAATCAATCATGGAGTAAACCATTCACTGCTGGACAGTTTCAAGACAGAAGTTCAAGAGTTCTTCAATCTCTCAGCAGAAGAGAAAAAAGCATTTTGGCAGAAACCAGGAGATATGGAGGGATTTGGTCAGATGTTCGTTGTCTCCGAGGAACACAAACTAGAATGGGCAGATTTATTCTACATTGCGACTCTTCCACCATACATGAGAAATCCCCACCTGTTTCCTAGTATCCCTCAACCATTCAGGTTATCTCCCTCCATCTTTGTGTGTATTTGCTACCATCTTATTTACAATATCATTGATCTTGAAAGTGTTAATACATAAAATCACACAATCCTCTATACCTAATAGTTTAAGTTATTGGGAGAGATAGTTCTTGAAATAGTATCGGAGCATCTATGACCAAGTGGTTTAGAGTTCGATTCCCGCCACCCACATTTTTCTAAACAAAATGGAATTTCAACACAAGATAGGCAAACATGTTCATTGTCCGTGCTTCAAGCTCAAATGACTATTGCGTGAGTGGGACATGTTAATGTATACCAGCATTCAATTATCTTTATCCAACAACTTAAACTTTTGGGGTGAGATAGTTCTTGACAGAAGGTGACTCTAACAAACTTTTATTTTCATTGCAGAGAAACTCTAGAGAAATATTCTTTGGAACTTAAAAAATTATGTATCACAATCATTGAGCTTATGACGAAAGCTCTTAAGCTCGAGCCTAGTGCATTGCTAGAGTTTTTCGAAGAAGGAGGTCAAGCAATGAGAATGAATTACTACCCTCCATGTCCCCAACCAGAACATGTCATTGGATTGAATCCTCATTCAGATGGTGGCGCGCTTACCATCCTTCTCCAACTCAATGAAATGGACGGCCTTCAAATAAGAAAAGATGGAAAGTGGATCCCTATTAAACCTCTCTCGAATGCCTTTGTAATTAACATTGGAGACATGCTGGAGGTAAATGTCACAAAATCATCAAAGCTTCTTAGCATTTGACACGTTATAAGAAATTTAACAACAATATAAAGAATAAGAAAGTTTAGAATGTACATCATTATAATGCACCACTTCTTAATGGTTTGGCAGATAATGACCAATGGTATTTATCGAAGTATTGAACATCGGGCCACAGTTAACTCAGAGAAAGAGAGAATTTCTATTGCCACATTCCACAGTGCTAGATTTGACTCAGTAATAGGTCCTGCACCAAACCTTATTACACCTGAAAGACCTGCAGTGTTCAACAGAATTAGTGTCAACAATTACTACAAAGGATACTTCTCACGCCAGCTACAGGGAAAATCATACATCGATGTCATGAGGATCCAAGATGAGACTGAAAAATAAATAAAGTGCATATGACGAGCTTTGCATGGAATTGAAAAATAAACAAGCACACGACAAATAATTATGTAGCAAAGGGTAACTATAATGTAAATTAATTCAATAAGGCCACTGAGTATTGGCTTACTGTTATGCTTGAAGCTGATTTTCTTACCTTGAAAAGTTACGTGGGGTTAGCAAATTTATATTATGTGACTAAGTATGTGTTATTGAACTCAGTTAATATATGACAATGACGTGTCCCAAGTCACTATTGGTTTAGATATCGATGGTTTACCTATTGAAGATCCAGATTTTTTAGATATGTAGTTGGCAAACTTAAATATATTGCAATCACTAGACATGAGTAGGCGTATGTTTGAACTCTGTGGGTCGATGAACGCAAATTCCTCTTTACAATCATTAGAAAGCAGCAAATAGTTATGGTTTTGAGGGTTTCAACTAGCCAAAATATTTCATTGATTTAAGAATCGTTAGATATAGTGATTTTGATTGGGTTTTGATTTAAATGACAGAAAATATACTAGTGAATGTTATGTTTATATGGGGCCAAATCTAGTTTCTTGGTCTTAAGGAAGCAACATGTTTCTCAATCGAGTATCAAGGCCGAATATATATAGAAGTCTAGTTGCTCTTGTAATCAAATTGTTTTGGACTCGAACATTATTTTCTGAAATTGGAATATCTTACTTCAGTTCCCTTTATTTACAGTGATAACCTTAATGTACCAATTGATTTGAGATCCAAACACTTCCAACTTGACCTTTATTTATTAAAGGACAATGTGGCCAAAGGTCGGGTTCAAATTCATCATATTCCTATTGAAGATTAGTGTTACAGAATTCTCTCAAAACCCCTCCCCCCACAAACTGCGAACTAGTTCACAGTTTTTCTACGTTTTGGTTCGTCTGTGATTTGTCATTAGAGTCACCAAGGTAGCATACCAAAATATCTTGAAGAGAAGAATAAAAAAAATTCATGAGACAAGATATAGGAAGAGTGAAAGTTTGGAAGTCGTGAGTGAATATACATAAACATGACAAAGAAAGGAAAGTCATAAGGAGTCTTTTTCAATGTTTTTCTTATGATTGTCCTATTCAGGATGTAACATGCAGCGTTTATAGCTTCGGCCCAAAAGAATTTTGCTACATTATTTTCATTTAGCATGGTTCTAGCCATTTCTTGCAATGATCTATTTCTTCTTTCAACTACTCCATTTTGTTGAGGAGTTCTAGGACATGAGAAGTTATGTGAGATGCCATTTTCTTTGCAAAAGCTTTCAAAATGTTGATTTTCAAATTCTTTACCATGATCACTTCTAATAGATACAATAGAAGTTCCTTTTTCATTTTGAATCTGTTTACAAAGTTTTTCAGATAGATCAAATGCTTCATCCTTGTGAGCAAGGAACAATACCCAACCAAACCTGGAATAGTCATCTACGATGACCATGTCATACCTTTTCCCACCAAGACTTTGAGTTTTAATTGGACCAAACAGATCAAGATGTAAGAGCTCAAGAGGCCTTGAGGTGGAGATGAAATCTTTAGATTTGAAAGAGGTTTTTACTTGTTTACCCTTTTGACAAGGTTCACAAGCAAGGTCTTTTTCAAATTTAATTTTTGGAATCCCTCTTACCAAATCCTTTCTGATTAGCTTGGAGATTTGAAACATGTTAGCATGTCCTAATCTCCTATGCCAAAGCCATTTTTCATCTTCAATGGAAGCAAGGCATTTTACATATTGTTCTTTTAGGTCGTTTAATGAAATACAATATACATTTCTATGTCTTGGCCCAAAGAAAAGAACTTCATTACTATGTTTCTTATGAATGATGCATTTGTTTCTTTCAAATGTTACATTGTGGCCATTGTCACATAGTTCGTTGATACTTAGCAAACTATGTTTCAATCCTTCCACAAGGTAAACATTGTTTATGGTTGAGGAGAGACTCTTACCAATTTACCTATTCCAATGATTTTTCCTTTCCCATTGGCTCCAAACGTTACGCTTCCTCCCTCATAAGGATCAATCTTCTTGAAGATGGATGCATTTCCTGTCATGTGTGTGGAGCATCAAGATACCATATCTCACCTTTTCCTTTTGATGTTAAGCATACCTGCATTATTGTAGTAAGCTTTTAGGTATCCAAATCTTTGTAGATCCTGGAGTGTTAGTTTTTCTCAAGCTTCTAGCTGCAATAACATCCATAACAACTTTTACATATTTTCCACCAATGAATCTGCAAGCTACAAAGCATTTGTTAGATGTATGTCCTGACTCTTTGCAGTTAAGCATATATCTTTCAGTTTTGCCTTCACAAAGTATTTATGATATGGGTTTGGTTTACTCAAGATCTTAGCAGAATCAAATTTGATAACATTTTTGTAAAATCTGTTTTTACTATTTTCTTTTAATCCTAATCTTGCTTTATTAATTGCACAGCGTTGTGATTTAAGTAGTAAATTTAATTTATTAGATCCTTCAGTGAACTTACAAAGATCTTCAGTCAAATTTTTTATCTTAGTACACAATGCTTCATTTTTTAATTTCAAAACACTGTGTTTAGATTTAAGATCACAATTTTCAGCTTTTAACAAAGAGTTTTCCTTTTTCAAAGTAGTGTATTTTGACAAGATATTTTTTGAGTTAATCAACAGATCATCAATGATTGAAAGCATTCCATCATGAGATAAGTTTGAGAAGTCTACCTCATCATCAAGAGATGCCATCAAACAGAGGTTAACCGTGTTCTCCTCTCCTTCTTCATCGCTTGAGGAGTCATTTTCTAGATCTTCTCATGTTGATAGCGAACCTTTCCTTTTTACCTTTCTTCCTCCATCCTTCTGCTGTAGAAGAGGACATTCGTTTTTGAAGTGTCCTTTCTGTTTGCAGTAGTGGCAGCTGACAGGTGATATCTTTCTTTAAGTTTGACTTGTTGGTCTCTCTCTTGTGGCCACTTACTCTTCTGTTGCTTCCTTTTTTCTTCCAAAGTTTTGCCATTCTCTTTGAAAATATGTTGAATTCTTCATCTTCATTAATGTCAAGTTCTGAGTCAGATGTTGCTTCTTCTCCGATCTTTGTCTTCAAAGCAATTTCCCTCTTCTTCTTGTTGTCCTTTGGATGTGTTGTTTTGAAGGCTATCAGGTTCCCTCTCAACTCATCATAAGTGAGAGTTTCAATGTCCCCCCAGCTCTTCATCTGAAAAGGTTTTTCCGGCCATGTCCAGTTTGTTGATGATCACAGCAAATCTTTCGAACATCTCATCTATGTTTTCATTCTCCTTCATCTCAAATAACTCATATTCTCTGGTCAGCATATCGATTTTATTCAGTTTAATTTATTTCGTACCTTCATGAGTAATTTGTAGCTTGTCTCAAATTTCTTTGGCTGATGTACATCTGGATACCTTTCTGTATTCTTTGAAACTGATTGTGCACAACATCAGATTCAGGGCTTTGGCATTGGTCTCAATCTGTTTCTTTTCTTTTGTATTCCACTCGTCTTAAGTTTTGGGAATATGCTTCTCCCTACCATCTTCTATTGTTGTCTTCACTGGAATGATGGGACCCCTTGTGATGGTCTTCCAGATGTCATAGTCGGTTGATTGTATGAAAATTCTCATCCTTTCCTTCCAGTATGGATAATTTGATCCATTGAAAGAAGGAGGACCAGCAGTGGATTGTCCTTCTACAAGGTTGTATTGAACTGGTCCAGCCATGTGGTTTTCTTCTCTAAGTTATGGATCTTTGCTCTCAACTGTTATGCTTGATATACTAGAGACCTGAGCTCTGATGCCAATTGATGGTTTTATGTGGATTAGAGAAGGGGGTTGAATCTAAGCAGATACTTTTTCGAAAAATCAAACTCTCTTTAGAAAAGTTATCTCATAAACTTTCAGGAGTTATCTAGGGTTTAGGAGACAAGTTTTCTGAAAATGTTCTTTTTCTCAAACGAAAAATAGAATTCCTTTTAAAAGATGGGAAAAGTAAATAGTGAAGGGAAGAAAATACCACACACGGAATTTATACTGGTTCAATTCCTAAGAGTTAAGAATCTACGTCCAATTCTTCAAACACCTAACTCACTCTTCTTTCACAAGGCTTTCAAATACAAATATTAATTCAAAAACAAAACCCTCAAATGATCCACACAGAAAAACACTCAAGAACAAATATGGCTTTTTTGAAAAAATCTTTATGAAAAAATCTCTCTATACTATGCCTCTTTTACTCTCAAAGGACTCTAAAAAAAATGCCTCTCTCACACAGAAGTAAATCAAAACAAGAAGATTGTGTAGAAGATTTCAGAATAGGTAGATCTTGAGAGGAGAAAAAGAATAAAATAATGCTTCAGATTGTAGGCTTGATAGTAGACTGTTTTGCTCTTCTTTTTTCTACCTCTGAATTGCCACGTCATCCCCTTTTATACGCTGAATTCACTCTGACTGTTGCAGGTTTGAATTTTTTTTGTGGACGTTGCAGGAATTTGATGTGTTGTCCCCATCTCTCATTGATTCATACAAGTCCCTTTGTACCATATTCTCCATGCATTCTTTTATCCGTTGTACAAAAGCATTTCTTTGTACTGTTACACCAAAAAATGCTGCCCCCTTACTTTTCGTTTCTTTCTCCTGACGCCCTTACCTACAATACGTTTCCTTTTCTTTCATATTTCTTCCTTAAAAAAAACTAACATCCTTTTCTGCTACATCATTTATGTTTCCCTTTCTCTCTTCCTTTTGAATTAATTTTTTTCTTCAGCTACTTTTCTTTGTAGCTGTAGTACAGTTCCCTCTTTGTTTCTTTATTTTCTTTTCTTTTTTTCAAAAAAGAAAATGATGCCTCTTTTTTGGCAACCATAGCACGTCTTCTTTCTATCTCTTTCTTGTTAATTTTTTTGTTTCCTTCTTCAAAAAGCTAATAGCTTTGTCACGTTTCCCTTTCCCCTTTTTTATATTATTTCTTTACTTCCTTGTCAAACATCCTTTCATGTCAGCTGCATATGCATTTCTCTTTCCTATACTCACTTGTCTTATCATGACATTTCACTCCTTCCATGCTTTGACTCTTTTTCTTTCAAAATTCAGCTTCCCTTTCCTTTCAACACGTTGGACTATTTTCCTTGGGCTCCAGCTCCTTCTTTGTTTTATTTCTTTCGTCACAAATCTTGGGCTTAATGGCCTTTTCTTTCTTATTTTCCTTATTGCATCAAAACAGACTTAAGCCAAGAATCAAGAAATGATTTTCAGTTGTCAAAAAAAACATTAAAAACATTCCTGAAACACTTTAACACACATTAAAAACATTCATACAATGTTTGTCATCATATTTTAATTTTGCAAATTGAATCAACAGAGTGGTTTATTGAAAGTTAATGTGATGGTTTGCGTTAAATTTAATTCATCACACATCTTGATTGCGAAGTTTGAAATCTTGATTGCGTTAAATTTAATTCATCACACATCTGAAATTTTGCGGTTGTGATATCTTTATATGAATATTATGTTAGCCATTGTGAGAAAATTTAGTTTATTGTTGAAGTCATACACTGACAATAAATGCACCTTGTACGAGCTGAAATAATTTATATGTTTAGAATTTTCAACCTGGAGCAGTTAAGATGTCGATCAATTTTAATCCCTTAATTAGAGGTTTTTATCTCGAGTTTGAATTTTATGAATAAAAATTTTCGTTAAGAAATTTTTATTTTCTATAAGAGGACATTCAGTCAAGATGAGTTAACAAATTTTTCATAATAGAATCTGGAGGATTTTTTACATATATATGGCCTCAATACATTTGTATTCCCATAATATGGTCCATTCAAAAAAATTACGAATGTATGAGTTTCTTGTCTGAAATCGGCATCCCCTATTGCGATTTCAGACATTTGAATTTTTTTATTTTTTATTTTTTTAAAGTCTGAAATTTCAGACTCTAAAATCGCCACCCCAAGTGGCGATTTCATACATCTGAATTTTTTTTTTATTTTCGGATTTTCTGAAGATTTCAGAAATTTGCCCCATATTTTCATAATTTCTCATTCCAACCCATATTTTGGAAATTTTTCCCCCAAACCCACCTAAATGTCAAAACCCCGAATCTGGATACCAATAATTTAATCGATAGTATATATTTTGAAATTCTAACAAATATTAAATGATGTAATTGACTATTTTTAATTTATAAATAAGGCTTAAATATGTTTCGACTTCCTAATAAATTTTTTAGAATTAGTTTAGGTTTCTAAATATATTTCTTAAAAAATATATTAGAAATTATATGATTTTATTATTTGTCGTAAGTATGACTTTGAGATAATATTTGTTTATTAAGACAAGACAAAAATATTAAAATATAGAGGTTAAAATTATTAAGACAAGACAAAAATATTGAAATATAGAGGTTTAAATTATGTTTGTTTACACAAACACAAATTTGTGTCTCATGACAAAAAATTAGTGTATTTTCCATATCTCCGTTTTATTGAGATATGAGGATAAGACACGAGGATAATATATTTTTTTATTAAATCAATATAATAAGAGTATTTTAAGTCATTTAGTGTGTAGTTTTTATTTTGTCTACATTAAACCAAAAAAAATATAAATACAAATAAGTGTGTTGTACACTCTCCTCAAATAGAATATAAGACTGACTTATATGTCTCTGTTTTTATGGCTCTGTATTATAGTCTCATCTCAGTAACTAAACACAACCTGATAGATGCTAAAATGATGCTAACAAAGTATCCTATGAACCAAACAAATCCACCTGACACACATATGGAGGTGGTTCGACCGTGCGGTAGTGGTTGGGGCAAACAGTAGACGGAAGAAAGGGTCATGGAAGAAGTTGGGGTGATGTGTCTTTTAGGATCATGAAACTTGATAAATTTTAGCAAACTTCCATGCACTGGACCCCACGGGTTTGAATCTAGATCGAGACTTTGCATTTATATCAGCATCGTACGTGGTTCAAACCAAATAAAAATAATATATAATTGATCAGACAGATAAAGAAACATCAAGCTGGTTGGTATTAGCCTCTTAGGGTTGCTTGCAGCTATGGATTCCGAAACGATCGAGAAGCTTGGGACCTCTCTGGTGGTACCTTCTGTGCAGGAACTAGCAAAGCAACCCATAACCAAAGTTCCAGAAAGATATCTTCGTCTGAATCAAGACCTTCCAATTGTATCAAACACAACCTCATTACCACAAGTTCCTGTCATCGACCTGGATATATTGTTGTCGGGAGATTCAACTGAGCTAGAAAGGCTGGATCACGCATGCAAAGAGTGGGGTTTCTTTCAGGTTCCAAATTACCCCCTTGCTTTTGCCAAAGTGATTTTGTTGTCGTGTACTTATCTTTAATTTATTTCAATTCAATTGGTTCTTAAATGATAATTTTGTGTTTTAAGTGTGTGTTAAACTGCCGTGTCTAAACTTGTAGCGGCAAAAGTAATCAACTATTGTTTTCATCATGTTAAGAATATTAAATTTATATTTGATTATAATTTATTTTTGGCTGTTGTGTTTTGGCCGTTGAGTGTTCAGCCTATAAATAGGCTAACATTCTATTGTAAATTAAATCTCTGATATATAGAATCATGTTATCTTCTAACATGGTATCAGAGCCATGCCATCCTCCGTGATCCTTCTCTTCTCTCCCTCTGCCACTGCCATGGCATCTCCCTCCGACATCTCTGCTGTGCAGTCCTCTTAACGCTGCTTCTCCCCACAGCCTCCTCCCGGCGCCTCCCTCCGTCGTGCTTGTCCCCGACGAGACCATCGACCTCTCTGCCGCCTCCCTCATCTGCCGCTCCAGGTTCCACACCGAGGCCCTCTCTCGATCCGACATCTTCATCCCAGATCCGCCTTCTCGAGTTTTCCCTTCGCATTCACCACGACGTAATCGAAGTGCTTTACGTGCTTCACCTCCTCCCTCATCGTCTCGATCCGCACCAGCAGCGACTCCGCCATCTCCGTCTTCCGGTCCATCAGTCTCTCCACCATCACCGCCTCAATCTCCGCGACGTCACGAACAGCTCTACCTCATCTTCGTCCAGCTCGCGTGCCGCCTCCGCAACAACCATGACGCCACCCCCGACAGCTGCCTCGCCCTCAAGGTCATCGACAAGGATCCCCTCACGCTCCATGCTCCGCCACCGCCTCTTCTCCATCAAGCTCGAAACCCGCGTACAGATCCGCTCCTCTCCGCTGCCTGCGCGCTCTGCTCCTTAGATCCATGCGCTCCACTCCGCACCCCCCAGCCCGCGCTCCACTCCACAGCAACAGCTTCGTGTGTGTCATGCGTTCCGCAGCTCCGTCGTGCGCTATGGAGCCCTGCATCGTGCGCGAGATTGACGCCATACTCCGCCTCCACCACCACCTGCACTTCTTTCCCTTCTTCGGCCCATATCCGTGACCTCCTCCGCCGTGATCACCTCATCTCGTGCGTCCGCGCCACCACGAAGACTATCGCCATGCTCCTTCAGCACTCTATCCGCACCCTCTACCTCTCCTGCAAGCTACGTGACCTCGTCGCCACCGCGCAGGTCCTCGAGAAGCTCCTTAGTTGTGGATGCTCGTAAGGTGTTTGATAAAATGCCTGAGAGTGTCAGCTGCGTCAAGATTCACAGCCACAGAACCAAGATCTGTGGTCGTTGCTTCACGCCGCCGGGTCAAGTTGCCTACCGCTGCCTCCTTGCAGTCTCCGTATATTGCCTATCACTGCCTCTGTGCAGTCTCCGATGTTGCCTAACGCTGCCTCTGTGCAGTCTCCGTATGTTGCCTATTGCTGCCTCCGTGCAGTCTCCGATGTTGCCTATCGCTGCCTCTGTGCAGTCTCCGATGTATTCTGTATAAGTCCTTGGCTCCGCTCTTATTTTCCCTTAATAACCTTCACTTGTGACAAGCTAAAAGCTCGTAGAGCTTTAGCTTGAGGGAGGGTGTTAAGAATATTAAATTTATATTTGATTATAATTTATTTTTGGCCGTTGTGTTTTCGCCGTTGAGTCTTCAGCCTATAAATAGGCTAACATTCTATTGTAAATTAAATCTCTGATATATAGAATCATGTTATCTTCTAACATTCGTAATCAACCTAGCAGTTTTTAATGAGGTTTATCAATTACTGTATTTGTTTGTTTTTGTGTGTGTAAAACGCCAACCCAAATCCACACTTGAAACTTAAATTTCTCTTGAAAGTTTGGAGCAAAATCAAGTTTCAGACCTCGAACTTGATTCTAGCCTCCTGGACACACACTAAAACGTTAATTTTAATGCGCGATCAAATAATAATTTGTAAAACTAAAAAAATCCCAAAACGAAGTACATGAGCTAACCTAGGTCGTCTCAATTATAACTACAATTAGAAAAGAGGGATTTGGATCGAAGAATATAAAGAAAAGAAAAGTAACAATAAATGAAAGCAATATCTTGCATACAACGTTTCTAGATCAAAGATTAATTGTCATTGGTTCCTAATTAATTATTTATAGGAGGGGATGTTGTTTATTAGTTGAAATCTTTAACTAATACGCAATTCACTTAAAAGACTACCATCGTCAATCCCCTAAGCATTTATTAATACAGGAATTAAAACTAAGATTTTAGCATTTAAAATCCATATAAATTATGTCCCAATTACACAACCTAATTAAATTTAATTAGTTAGTTCCCAAAAAGTTCCCAAATCCTAAATCAATAAATCCTACCATCGTCAATATCTATCAACCTAGAAACCCTAACCAATAACATGTGATCGCTATTATACTAATTAGGGACGGAACAAATAATGAATAAACATTAAGCACAAAACCTCATATTAATCCTAATCTAGAGTTACCGCAAGCAAGATATTAAGAAACTGGCAAAGAAATGAATAACAAAACATGAATAAAATAACAAAAAAACTTCGCAAATAATTAAGAATTTGCGTTGTCAATGCGAGCGCTTCAACAATCCTTGAAGAACTAATAACTAAACACTACTAACATAAACCTTAAGTGCATAAAATAAAAGGAAAAAATGCAAAAAAAAAAAAAGTAGAGACTAAGTATGAAATTCTGTTCAGTTGTTAAGAGAGGATGTCTTATTTATAGAGAATTGGCACAAAGTGGGTGTAAATCTCGCACTTTCAGCGCAACAGTTAGTAAAATCGCGATACCTTCGGCTACCGATATCGGATTGAGGTGATTCAAATCTCCAATTAAAGCTAAGAGATAGATCTACAACTTTGTAACTGACGTCAAATCGAGATTCAATCTCCATCATGGCGAAAAATCAGTGGCAAAGTCAGCATTAAAATTCTCAACAAATCTTTGACCAAATCTTTTTGAATTTGAATTCAATCTTGTATTTATTGGTCAAAATCTTCTCTTCAAATCTCTTCTTCAAAATTTATATCTTATCAAATCTCCTTCAAATCTTCAATGATCCTCTTGACATTTATTTTCTGCAATTAAAATAGAATACTAAAAAAGAACAAAAGAAATCTACATATTAAATTCTAAGATAAAAATAGTGTTTTAAGTTGCGTTTTTCTAAATTTCTCACAAAAGAGGATAATGTGCAAAAACATATTAATTAAGTATTAAAACCACACATTTTTAGTATGCAATATTCAATTATAAAATAATAAAATAGGGTACAAACTCCATCTATTCAACATGAAAACAATAATTTGTTGTTCTTGAGTAAAAACTTGACAAAATTACTCTTTTAACTGAACATTATATTATTATTTAAGTATTAATAAAGTACTCGTGTATTATATTAAATTGTTTTGATGTGTTTTATGTATATTTATAATAGAATTAAAGTAACAATTTTTTTTCTGTAATGAATACTTTTTTCTTTAAGTAAATGAGAGTAGTTTTGAATAAAATATATTAAATTAAGTTAGAGAGTTTTTTTTTTAAAAATAAATAAAAATAAAATTGAATGGTGCTTTTAGTTGATAAAGAATCAAAAATTTGAATTAGAAAATATTATGTGAGAGATATGCTAAAATTTAAACGAGGAAAGATGAAATTAGTGAGATTATAAGGTGAAATGCTGAAATTTAAATTATAATTTTTTTTTCTGATAATTTGAGAATTACTTTTATTGCAATAATGCCCAAAATTATTAGGTATTGATAACCATTACAGACATTCCCAATCCACATAAATAAAAACAACTCACATTCATAGGATCTCACAAGCCTCCGAAGCACACGGCCTAAACACTGCAATAATCAAACTCAGATACCAGAAATCCAAGAGAGAGTGGATCATGTAGCGTGTATCCTGAATGCAAAACTCGTCACTACTTGCTTCCACATACATTGCGTTGATTTTGCTACTTCGTCTTCCATGTGTTGGTTGGAGCGTGCCTCTTCATTTTCCATCAAAGGACGGGGGTGGAATCAAGTGGTGTTTGTGTTTCTGTAAGTGAGTTAATTAGTTAGTTAGTGGTAATATGATTTAGTAAAATAAGTTTGAGCGAATATTTTAATAATTTTACGTGTAAAAGTGATTTTGGTCACACAAATTCTATTATATCAAAATCACTTTTAAAAAAAAAATATTACTAAACATAAATCACATTAACATAAACTCGATTATTATTAAAATTAATGCTACAAAACCAAGTTGACTCAAAATTTTGCAAACCCTAAACCCGAACCCACCATAACTTGCGAGGACCAAAGACATACATTGAGGCTGGAGCAATTCAACAATCTTCAGTAGAAACCATTTCTTCTTTCTTTAGGCAACCAAATATCATTCGTATTCTCATTTGAAACTGGTTCGGATCAATGCATTCATGAGTACCAAAGCTGTAAAATGTGGCCCAAAGGATGGCGAGTGGAGCAGTAAATTAAGAGAGGGATTGTGAGAGGAGGCAATATATGAAGTACTTTGAACAAGATTAATTAGTATCACATCTCTAAGGTATGAAGATAAGATACTGAGGCAAAGAAAAAAAAAAATTAGGTGACAACCTCAATGGCACATGATTATCATATCAAACCTGAAAATGAAAATGATCGTAACACAATTATAAAAGTTTTAAATTGCACATGTAATGTTTTAATCTTGGCAAAACTATCATCACATGTTTTAACATGATTGGCATGACATTATTAATATGTAACAATATAAAAGAAATTACAATTACTTGAATGCTTTTAGATTAATTGCTGTTCAGTGTAGCTTCAATTTTACCACGAAGTTGGTTTTACACATATCACACGGATATGGCATAGCTGAAGAAAATGCTGCATAATAGTTAATAATTTTTATGAAAGAACTTAATTTTTATTTTCTTTGTAACTTGTTGAGTATGAACTTAATTACAGCTAATCAATCATGGAGTAAACCATTCACTGGTGGACAGTTTCAAGACAGAAGTTCAAGAGTTCTTCAATCTCTCAGCAGAAGAGAAAAAAGCATTTTGGCAAAAACCAGGAGATATGGAGGGATTTGGTCAGCTGTTTGTTGTCTCCGAGGAACACAAACTAGAATGGGCAGATTTATTCTACATTGCGACTCTTCCACCATACATGAGAAATCCCCACCTGTTTCCTAGTATTCCACAACCATTCAGGTTATCTCCCTCCATCTTTGTGTATTTGCTACCATCTTATTTACAATATCATTGATCTTGAAAGTGTTAATATATAAAATCACACAATCATCTATACCTAATAGTTTAAGTTGTTGGAAGAGATAGTTCTTGAAATAGTATCCGAGCATCTATGACCAAGTGGTTTAGAATTCGATTCCTGCCACTCACATTCTTCCAAACAAAATGGAATTTCAACACAAGATAGGCAAACATGTTCATTGTCCATGCATGCTTCAAGCTCAAATGACTATTGCGTGAGCGGGGCATGTTAATGCATACAAACATTCAATTATCTTTATCCAACAACTTAAACTTTTGGGGGGAGATGGTTCTTGGCAAAAGGTGACTCTTAACAAACTTTTATTTTCATTGCAGAGAAACTCTAGAGAAATATTCTTTGGAACTTCAAAAATTGTGTATCACGATGATTGAGCTTATGACGAAAGCTCTTAAGCTCGAGCCTAGTGCATTGCTAGAGTATTTCGAAGAAGGAGGTCAAGCAATGAGAATGAATTACTACCCTCCATGTCCCCAACCAGAACATGTCATTGGAGTGAATCCTCATTCAGATGGTGGCGCGCTTACCATCCTTCTCCAACTCAATGAAATGGACGGCCTTCAAATAAGAAAAGAAGGAAAGTGGATCCCTGTTAAACCTCTCGCGAATGCTTTTGTAATTAACATTGGAGACATGCTGGAGGTAAATGTCACAAAATCATCAAAGCTTCTTAGCATTTGACACGTTATAAGAAATTTAACAACAACAATATAAAAGAATAAGAAAGTTTAGAATGTACACCATTATAATGCACCACTTTTTAATGGCTGGCAGATAATGACCAATGGTATTTATCGGAGCATTGAACATCGAGCAATAGTTAACTCAGAGAAAGAGAGAATTTCTATTGCTACATTCCACAGTGCTAGATTTGACTCAGTAATAGGTCCTGCACCAAACCTTATCACACCTGAAAGACCTGCAGTGTTCAACGGAATTAGCGTCAAAGATTACTACAAAGGATTCTTCGTACGCCAGCCACAAGGAAAATCATACATCGATGTCATGAGGATCCAAGATGAGACTGAAAAATAAATAAAGTGCATATGAAGAGCTTTGCATGGAATTGAAA
Source organism: Nissolia schottii (assembly GCA_003254905.1). Classification (NCBI taxonomy): domain Eukaryota; kingdom Viridiplantae; phylum Streptophyta; class Magnoliopsida; order Fabales; family Fabaceae; genus Nissolia; species Nissolia schottii. Next base: position 139,833 of record QANU01007790.1, read on the forward strand.
AATAAACAAGCACACGAGAAATAATTATGTAGCAAAGGGTAACTATAATGTAAATTAATTCAATAAGGCCACTGAGTATTGGCTTACTGTTATGCTTGAAGCTGAATTTCTTACCTTGAAAAGTTACGTGGGGTTAGCAAATTTATATTATGTGACTAAATATGTGTTATTGAACTCAGTTAATATATGACAATGACGTGTCCCAAGTCACTATTGGTTTAGATAGAGATGGTTTACCTATTGAAGATCCAGATTTTTTAGATATGTAGTTGGCAAACTTAAATATATTACAATCACTAGACATGAGTAGGTGTATGTTTGAACTGTGTGTGTCGATGAATGCAGCAAATAGTTATGGTTTTGAGGGTTTCAACTAGCCAAAATTCATTGATTTAAGAATCGTTAGATATAGTGGTTTTGATTGGGTTTTGATTTAAATGACAAAAATATACTAGTGAATGTTATGTTTATATGGGGCCAAATCTAGTTTCTTGGTCTTAAGGGAGCAACATGTTTCTCAATCGAGTATCACGGCCGAATATAGGAGTCTAGTTGCTCTTGTAATCAAATTGTTTTGGACTCGAACATTATTTTCTGAAATTGGACTATCTTACTTCAGTTCCCTTTATTTACGGTGATAACCTTAATGTTTCGCTCCTTTCTACCAATTGATTTGAGATCCAAACACTTCTAACTTGACCTTTATTTCTTAAAGGACAATGTAGCCAAAGGTCGGGTTCAAATTCATCATATTCCTATTGAAGATCAGTGTTACAGAATTCGCTCAAAACCCCTCCGCCCACAAACTGCGAACTAGTTCGCATTTTTTCTACGTTTTGGTTCGTCTCTGATTTGTCATTGGAGTCACCAATACCAAAATATCTTGAAGAGGAGAAGAAAAAACATTCATGAGACGAGATATAGGAAGAGTGAAAGTTTGGAAGTCATGAGTGAATATACATAAACATGACAAAGAAAGGGAAGATCGAGGTGGGCAGAAGAGGAGAGAGTGGATGAGAGTAAACATGAGGGGGAGGAGGCGGATGACGTATGAGATAGGAGTGCCTTCTAAAATTTTCTAATGGGCATATTGGACCTTTCATGTCACTTAACACTATTAGCTAGATAAAATAAAATAACATAATGAGTTCATCCATCAGTCATGTCTAAAAAATAAGGAGATGATGGCCTTACAAAAATAATTAAGAGAAATTTATTAGATTATACATTTAATTTATTAAAATATTACTTTTAAGAATTTCATAATTTATGACTTTTAATAAAAAAATATATTAATTAATATATTAAAGTGTATCACATATTTATATCATCGTAATGAATCTTGTACTCGTTCTCGTACCAAAGCATACCATGAACTTAGGTGACTATGCTCAAGATCAGATTGCAGACATTTTAACCTTAGTCTTCTTTATTCATATTTTTAGGTAAAAACTCAAAATTGAGAAGTTCCCTTTACTGTGTTTTAGAGAGATATGAAAGGGAAAAATAATATCTGATTAACTAAAGGGAGTTATGACTGCTTAATAAATATATATATATATATAAATTGTATTTAATATTAGATGCTTCATTCAACACCACCAGAGTACTCTAAGTTGCTTAGGTTTTCCTGTTTTTTAGCCTAGTCCTAACACCTTTAGTGCATTTATTGACAAAAATAGAATGTATTTTGGGTAAAATCCACTTTTGTTCATTTAGTTATACCTAATTAATCACTTTGGTCTCCTATTTATATAAACATTCTATTTGGTCATCTATTTATTACAATGAATCACTTTTGTCATTTTTATCATTTATCCGCCTTTTTCAAATATGGTTAATGTCATTGTTCAAATGTGGTTGAATGATAAAAAGACCAAACTAACTCATTTTAACAAATAGAGAACCAAATTGACGTTGTTTTCGGTGGTTTTTGGTTTTATTGTCAATAACAAATAATCGGCAATTTCACCTAGTTTCAAGATTTCAATTTGGAGAATTGAAATGGTTCCTCTTTTAGAGTCTCCAAAACATATCAAAATGCACGAGAAATATGTTTTTGTCATTGTATGGTTCTTGTTTGTTTATGTTTTGGTTCCAGAGTGGTGAGTGCAAGAACAAATGTTTAAAAACTAACAAACAATATTAGGGTGACAGAATTATGAAGATGAATCCTAAGAAAAAGGAAAAACATAAATGTGTCTAAATTAGTGTAGTCTAAAAAGAAAAAAAAAAGTGAAGTTTATGATGTGTATTTGGCTTTTCTCGTGCTCTAAGATGCCATTAGAGGCATGGACGAGAGTGTGAGTGTAAGTGTGTGGGTCCTGAAACTTGAAGAAATGAAGGCCTAAGCCTCTTATTTATAGAAAAACCTAAGGCTAAAGGTTATGCAACTGCTTCTTGTGCCTTTGTCATCATAATCCTTTGAATTCAAATATGGGCGCCAAATTGTGCTTCCTAACGCAAAGCCATCAAAATGCAGAGCTTAACTTATCTACGTGTCTTCAATTTAACGAGCCACATATCGTGTTACTAACCTTCACATCTTTTGGTAACTTCGTGAGCTTCAGAACCCTTGTGTCAGCTATCATCTTGTCAGCTCTTAATTGGATCTTAAAGAATAACTGTCGTGAGCTTCAACTACCTGTCGCATTGATGACCCTCAGATTCAAAGTATATGTCATATGTTCTGACTGAATTGTCATGTTTCTTATCTGTCATGATTCACGACCAACACTTAGTTTTTCTCTAAGTCGATGAATAGTAAGGCCATAAACACTTTGTTTTTATTAGTCCTTAACCTTTACGGTCACTACGTACCCTTAATCCACATATGACCTAAAACATCACCCTCTAATTGTTCATGAAAAAAAAAATGATAATTTCGGGTAATCATGATGCCCTATGAATTTTTCATTTCGACAACACTTAAGTGGGGAAGAGTGACATATTTAGTTGTTTGCCCCTAAGGTGTATAAATCCCCTTTATTATTACTCTCATCAGGAACATCACATTCCTTATTGAATTTACTTTGTTAGAAGGAAACCTCTGGACCTTTGGGTTTTTAACTCATAATTACCCATTAATAGGGGGTTTCATACCCCATTTCATTATTCCAAAATTGGACAAATGCATCCTAAAAATATGTGATTTTAATACTTAAATAATATGATTTGCACATTGTCCTCTTTGACGCTAAGTTGTGGAATATGTAATTTAAGGCACCGTTTTGAATGACTTTTTATTATCTCGAGTAACCTATGCGTTTAACGTCTTATGTTTGAGTTGTTAGAGTCACAGGTAATCGAGTACTACTGTACTAGTGCGAGAAGTGGCACGAAAGGGGCTAAGAAAGGAAGAACAAAGTAGAGTTGGGAGCAAGGAAGCTTCGGAAGCTCGTTGCAGCGTGTTTCTAGCGTTGCAGTGGTGGAAGACTCGAGGCACTAGGGTCCGTTTAGGGTGTTGGAGAGTGTGTTTTACTCTGTGTCGCTATAACACATCCTGCAACTTGAATCTGATTGAGCATAAGCAGTTAGCTAGGGTGTTACAGGGCCGCTCAGCGTTCTGAAGCTCTCGTTCCAAATAGTTTTCATCCTTATCGCTCAGCGGAGTCCATGGACGCTCAGCGGTTCATGAGTCCGGTCAGCGGCTCATGAGGCCGCTCAGTGATACCTAGGTGAAACTGAAACCTGCTCCTTTACCTTCTTGCCTTTCCTTCCCTCTTTTCCCATGGTCACTTCTTGGGTTTCTTTCACACATTCCAAAAAGTATATTACAACCTAATCCAGGTCACAAGACCCTTCAGAATCATTCTAAAATCCTAGCATAGCAATTCTAACCACATAATAAAACATAAAACACAACAAGCAAACATAAGCCACCAAGGGGTGAGCAAGCCAAGTTTACCCACCTCTTAGAAGCTTTAGAGGAGGTTGGAGAGGGTGGAAGAGATGTAGGATCCCTGGGTGTATAGTCTCTTGAACCAGTCTCCTGATTTCAGCAGCGTTCTAGCAGAGTTCCTGAACCGAACGATTTTTCGGCAGAGTTTTGGTATGATTGTGAATATGTGAAAATGAGTGAAAATGAGGGGCTATTTATAGAGGGGGAAACTGTGGGCTGTGGAGGCAGATTGGTCCAGAAATTTTGTGCTAAAATTGCCATTTTGTCCTTTCTAATTTAATTTCTTAATTAATTAATTATTTTAGATAATTATAAAGTCAAATCGGGTCACATCAATAAATAGTAACCCTTATTTTATTATTTTTTCTAAAAAATCTGGTGTCCACAAGTGATCAATTCAGATTTGGGCCCCACCCGGTCCCGTTTCGCTCGTGTTTGGTTGTTCGCAGTCCCGGTGCGTCGCGCATGGTCGTCCGAAAATTATTCCGCTTATACCGTCATGATTCTTTAATTTCCCTTAACCTAGAAAAAAAATGTTCACTCAAGGCATTTGTGACTTTTTCTCCAGATGAGTATTTTTCACAGATACCTTTGCCACACCGTTCAACCCTGGTGACTGCAGGCCACTATTTTGCTCGCGGCTTCGCTATTGCCCAACCTTCCTAATGAGGTCATGGGGCTATTCTAAGGTGTATGTACCCTCTTCCCGGTACATGTTAGATTTCCAGAGACTTTGGGACTCTCTGCTCAGTTCTACTGGTTAAACGGGCCTAAACGGGATTGTTCTAGTGTCTGTGGAATCGTCGAAACTGAACCGATTTCCATTTTTCCAAACACTTTAGGTTTTTCATCTATCTCTAGGGGTCGAGAGGAATCACTTGAGTACCAGCAGAATTTATTAAAACCAAACAAAATAATTTCTACTGACCTCTACATGTTATCTCCTACAAAAGGCTCTGCAAACAATTATTTAGGGAAATTTTCACTAGGATAGGAGTGAGATGTTACAGTCCACACACAAAAATAGTTCCCTTCACATGCCAGTTCATCTCATGGGACATTTGGGCCCCCAAAGCGTCATCCAAGCTAGCCCACACAGAGATAATACCAGGCCTGTGTTACTGAATATCTTAAATCACGACTAAGTGATTACTAATGGCAAGATTAACAATCCTAAAATCTTGATGCCAAACACTAATTACTATCATAATTTTACGTTTATCAATTAACAATGATATATCCCGATCCTTCAAACCGCCTTCTATGACCTAACATTTTGAAACTCTTACTCATATATAGATTAATTACAAAATCTTCAAAGTAGAAGTATAGTCTGCTTCTAACCCACAGATTTCAGTAATTAATAAACAAGAAAGTTTGAAGTTTTTCGCAAGAGTTTTAATTTAAAGGAAAAAATTTTGCTTGGCGACACTAGCATAGTATTATATATGGTATACGATAAGAACCCAAGGGTCAGCAAGACAACAAAAGCCAGTAAGACAACAAGAACGCAATCGATTAAAAAAACAACGGTCAAGGATAATACTGTATAAACTATTGATTTCTACACAGATAAATTAGTGCCACCAGCAAATTATGTGTTTTTTTTAATAAACTTTGCGTAACCCAACGGCCTAAATATATGTCTGTTCATTATTGACCGGGTGATGTGTCTATTAGGCCATGACTTTCAATAAATGTTTTAAAAAATGAAAGGGCAAACTTGCATGTATTTATATCAGCATCGCTCGCTAGCTCATTCAGATATTCTAACCATACAAAACCAATCAATTAGGGGATTAATCAAAGCTAATTGGCCTTAAGTTTGGTTGCAGCTATGGATACCGAAAGGGTCAAGAAGCTTGGGACCTCTCTGGCAGTACCCTCTGTGCAGGAACTGGCAAAGCAACCATTAGCCGAAGTTCCAGAAAGATACCTTCGTCTGAATCAAGAACTTCCAATTGCATCAGACGCATCTTTACCACAAGTTCCAGTCATCGACCTCGATAAAATGCTGTCCGGAGATTTAACTGAGCTAGAGAAGCTAGACCACGCGTGCAAAGAATGGGGTTTCTTCCAGGTTTGAATTATTACTCATTCCTTTTAGCCAAAAAGGTTTTTTAGTCCCTTATATTTAGCCATTGTTTTTTTCTTCAAGGTAACAATCTCTTATCTTTAAATTATTTTAATTTAGTCCTAATTAATGATATAAAAATCGTCTTCAAATTAGTCTTTAGTCACTTTTTAGATGTCACGCCAGTATTATTAGTTAATTATGCGATGAAAAAATAATCTGAGACTAAGTTAAGATCTAATTATAAGTTAAGATCTAATTATAACTTAAGGAACCAAACCAAATAAAATTATAAATAAGATACCAAAATGTCGCTTTTGTTTTGTTTTCTATTAATTTATGATTCTGTTTATAGTTGACGTGTTTAAACATAAAACACGGTTCAAACACATCAACTATAAACAAATTAATGCAGAAAATAGGGTAAGTCACTTGAGTTGGTCTAGTGATGAGGAGTTTAGGTAGTATACATACATGCTAAGTTCAAATCTCATTAAATTGAATATAATATCGGAAGTAAAAAAAAAATACAATATAAATCAAGTTAACATCTCACTGTAAGCATTTCAAGAAAAAAAATACATTGACTTTAAAATCTTTTAGTTCTAAAATATCTTTTTAAACATTTCATATTTTTATTTTGTGCTCACTTTTATATTAAATGTGATTTTTTTAGTAATTTTTAATTATTTTTTCCAGTGCTAAAAATATTATTTGCGTTTTTTAATCAAAATTAAGTAAAAATGGATACTTCTCTACAAAATTGATTGTTAACTATTAATATAAATCATGGGTAAAGTAATCTTTTGATGGATAATATAAATTAGGAATAAAAAATACTTTTGACTAATAATATAAATTAGGAGTTAAAAAAATATTTTTTGTATTTTTCCTGTCCTTTATCTAAATACCCAAACAAAATACAGAGACATGTCGTCTCCATTTTTAGTATCGTCTTCTGCATTTTCTTTGTTGGAACATTTACCAAATGCAATCTCAGTGAGGCAAAGTAAAAAATTATATAAGCAATCTCAGTGGCACCTGATTATCATGTCAAAAAGGAAAATGATCATACAAAATTATGAAAGTTTTAAATCGCATACATAATGTTTTAAGAGTTGTGATATCTATACTCATATTTAGAGTTTACCTATAAATAATGTGCCATAAATTCTTGTCAAATAAATATTTCCTTGACAATGAATCAAGTAGAGAAATGAGGAAAAAAACTCATTTCTCATGTTTTTGTGTGGACAACTATCAGCGCATGTTGTAGAATGATTGATATGTAGCAATATATTAATAGATAACAGTATATAAGAAATTACAATTATTTAAATGCTGTTGGCATGTTCATTCTAGCTTCAGTTTTACCAAGTTGGTTTCACACACTTCACATGGATATGCCATGATTCAAGAAATTGTTGCATAATAGTAATCGACATATTTTCGTGAAGGAACTAAATATTATTTTCTTTGTAATTTATTGAATGTGGAAATTAATTAATGACAGCTAATCAATCATGGAGTAAACCATTCACTGTTGGAAAGTTTCAAGAAAGAAGTGCGAGAGTTATTCAATCTCTCAGCAGAAGAGAAGAAATCACTTGGGCAGAAACCAGGAGATATGGAGGGATTTGGTCAGATGTTTGTTCAATCAGAGGAACACAAACTTGACTGGGCAGATTTATTTTACATTGTGACTCTTCCATCATACCTAAGAAACCCCCACCTATTTCCTAATCTTCCTCAATCATTCAGGTTTTCTCTCTCTATCTTTGTATGTGTTTGCTACCATCTTATCTACAACATCATTGATTTTGAAGGCATTAATATATAAAATCATTCAAATATCTCTACCTAACAGTTTAATTTTTTGGGAGAAATAATTTTTGAGATAATATTAGAGCCTTTACGATCAAATGGTCTAGAATTCGATTCCTATCGCTCACATTCTTTAAAATAAAATAAAATTTCAGCACAAAATAGACCCACATGTGCATTGCTCGTGCTTCAAGCTCAAATAACTCTTGCGTGAGGGGGGCCTATTAATATATACAAACATTGAATTGCTTTCACCCAAAAAGTTTTTTAGAGGGATAATTCTTGATAAAAGTAACTCTTAATAAACTTTTATTTTCATTGCAGAGAAATTCTAGAGAAATATTCTTTGGAATTAGACAATTTGTGTGTCACTGTCATTGAGCTTATGGCAAAAGCTCTTAAACTCGAACCCAGTGAATTGCTAGAGTTTTTCGGAAAAGGAGGTCAAACAATGAGAATGAATTACTACCCTCCATGTCCCCAACCAGAACGTGTCATTGGACTGAATCCTCATTCAGATGCTTCTGCCCTTACCATCCTTCTCCAACTCAATGAAGTGGAAGGCCTTCAAGTAAGAAAGGAAGGAAAGTGGATCCCTGTTAAACCTCTCTCTAATGCTTTTGTCATCAACATTGGAGACATGTTGGAGGTAACTATCACAAAATCATTAGCAAAGGATCTTAGCATTTGACACATTATAAGTAATTTTACAATAACAATATAAAGAATAAGGAGGTTTACAATGTACATCATTATAAACATTTAGATTTTAATGATTTTATGTACTACTACTTAATGGTTTGGCAGATAATGACCAATGGTATTTATCGGAGTATTGAACATCGAGCAACCGTTAACTCTGAGAAAGAGAGGATTTCCATTGCCACATTCCACAGTGCTAAAGTGGACTCAGTTGTAGGCCCAGCACAAAGCCTTGTTACACCTGAAAGATCTGCAATGTTCAACAAAATTAGTGTGGAAGATTTCTACAAAGGATACCTTTCACGCGAGCTAAAGGGAAAATCATACATCGATGTCTTAAGGATCCAAAATGAGACTGACAAATAAATAAGGCGCATACCGAAGGGATTTGTATGGAATGGAAAAATAAATTATGTAGCAAAGCCAATGAGCTATAATATAAATTAATTCAATAAGGCCACTGAGTATTGGCTCACTGTTATGCTTCAAGCTGGATTTCTTACCTTTGAAAGATTATTTGGTTAGCAAATTTTTATTATGTACGTGATTAAATTATTTGTGTTATTGAACTCAGCTAATATATGGCAAAAAGTTGTCCCAAATTATTAGAAAATTGAGTTTGGCCTAATTCAATGGGTGAGGGATTGCCTCACAATAAGTCATTACTCTAAGCAATGTAGGACTTAATAAAAACCTTCTAAATTTAAGCAAAATAAAAAGTTATAAACTGCCATAAAGTCACTATTGTTAAGTTGAATGCCTCTTTTGATCAAAGACATGCATGGTTCCATTGCCTTATTTTATAGGAATTGAAGTCAAGCATACCACTGCAGTGTATATCCTAATATCTCAAGCTGAATATGTCAGTGATCTTCTTGTCAAAGTAAAGTGGTTGGCTATAAAGCTTATTCTGAAAATTTTAGTTAGAGATGGCTTGACTTTTGAAGATCCAGATTTTTTTTTCTCCAGATATGTAGTTTGCAAAGTTCAATATATTAGAGTCACTAGACATGAGTTGGCATATGTTGTGTCGATTCATGCAAATTCCTGTTGACACTCATTGGAAGGCTGCGAAGTGCATCCTAAGATATCCTGCGCTCAAGCACAAATAGTTTTGGTTTTGGCGTTTTCACTCGCAAAAATTCATTGATTTAAGAATCGCTAGATACAGTGATTTTGACTGGGATTATAATTTGGGTTCATGACTGATACAGTTTCAGAACATCACTAATTTAAGAACTTAATCAAATAGAATTTATAATGAAAATGTTAAGTTCAATCCCAAATTAAAAGTATAATAAACTGCGATTAGAATTGGGTCATCTCTCAAGGAAGCACAATAAGAAATGATTCATGCTATGTTAATTATTAACTAATTAGAAAAGGGATTTTTGTTGGAAAAACGAACTAATTGAACTACAAAGCAAAAGGTATATGTACAAGGCTAATTCCTCAGATCAATCGCTATCATATCATAGGTTGCTAAGTTATTTATGCTTAGACATTGATTTATCAAATCAATTACACAATGACAAAATTGAAATGCATTTCTCCTAATCAAGCTACAAACTCATCTACCATAGGCATTTTGGCTAATATATGGTCTAGTTCGTACAATTGTAGTCTATGAATCACACAAAAGCTTAAGTATCAATTGCAATCAATCAATCCCCACCAGAATTGCCCATTTCCCTTTACTAGTAGGATATCTTCATCAATCGATTAAAATTCCCAAATTGAATCTCTAACCCTAATCATGCATGACATATACACTATCTTATCAATATAATTAGGAAAAATCCCAAGACTACAAGCAATGAATAGATCCTCATGATCTAAGAGAATTAGAGAGGAGAGAGAAATGGAAACTATACACAAAAGGGAATTAAAAACATAACCTTAATCAACCTAATTGAACATGTGAAGAGATCCTTGCCCAAGTTGAGCAGTTAGTCCACCATGGATGGATAGAAAATTACAAACAGGAGAAGAGAAGATGATAAGAAAAGGAAGAAGATGAATTATACTCCTAAGCTACTCTAACCTAAAGAAAGATAAGAAATGTAAAAGGATGAAATGCCCATTGTAGCGAAGTGGTCGCTGGGGCGACCTAAGCTCGTTTTGTAGACCTAAACTTAATGTGGTGAGCCTTCTGATAAGCCTACACTACACCAAAAAGGGTAAATTGCAGCGAACGTTTGGCGGTAGTTTCTTTTAATTGCTTCCATTTACGAATGAATTACAGCAGTTCAAACTTAAGGCGCTACGAACTGGGCTGATAAGGGGCAGTTATGGGGGTGTAACTGCTGCAAATTTCTAACAACAAATTTTTTTAAAAAAAAAAAAGGAAGAGGAAGAAACTGACTCAAGCCATTCCATCTCACTCACCCATCTCAAAATTCTTTCATTTAGCTTTCAAGCCCCAATTCTCGACAACTATACCGCGCTCGAGATCGTGCTGGAACGGTTGGCGTAGCAAGTGAAGGCATGTCCCACAAGTTACTTTGTTGTGGATGACTAAATTATCCACAAAGGACATGAGGTGCTCTCTTGCACTTCCTGATCCGTCAAATTATCCACAAAAGACATGGACGCTGAGACCACGACTTTCATGGTTGGCCTCCTTCTCCTATTTTGTTGTTTTTTGGAGTGCTCACTATTTCTGCTCTGGTCGTTCCCCAGTGTCGTCTTCCAGGTGTTGGGGTACTCCTGAATTTCTGTTTACCTTTTACTCATTAGTTCATTTCCTAAAATGTGTCCCTCATCACGCAAAGCCCCCCTGGTCTTGCCTATCTGATGGGGAGGCCCCAAACCATACAAACTCAAGATCCTGTTTAGCTGGCGGTGGCTTGTTAGAGAGGGCGCCCTCCTCTGCCCCTGTTCATCGAGTCCTCGTGGAACCATATGGTTACATCCTAACCAATGTGATTGAAACCTCCCTGATTGTAATTCTTCAGGTGGTGATGTTGGAGATTACAGGAACACCAGCTTTGAACTAGTGGCAATTGGGTGCATCAATTGGCATTGCCTTCACTTCTTGGGCAATACAGTATTTAGGCAGCAAGTTCATCCTTTAGTCACTGAAAAGCCAGCCCTTCATGTGTAGTGTCCTCTGAAACTGATCACAATAGAATAATCATATTGTCTGGAATCTCTTGACGGGAACAGCTCCATCGGCATGGCCTCTTAATAGAAGAAGAATAAGGTGAATTCTCCAGTTCCTGAAGTGCGCATGTGAGTACGCTTTCCCTTCTGCACAACAGGATTCACGTACAATGCTCACCATTATAAATTATGAGGTATCCTTGCCTTTAGTCTTGATTCCTATTAGTTGGTAGTCTAAGTTCTTGGCATAGATCCGTTGAAATCCAACAGTAGCTTCTCTAGCTCAATTGTATCTTCACACAACAATTCATTCAAGGTTTGGATTATCAAATGTCCTTCCCGGTTGGTTCTTGTATCAGAACACACAAGCTAAAATTATTAGCAGATATGTATTTCATTAGCATTCTTTTGTATTTTTCACAAGCAATCCCCAATTAGTTACTAGTATGCTCCAGTTCTAGCCCAACAAATTCACGCTGATAAAAGTTCCATGAATGAATCCAAAGATAGTACTTGGAGCTTTTCCTGACAACATATTGATTGTAAATTACCCATGCTCCCTCCTAATTATAATGAAAAATGCCAAAAAGATATGGCCGTATGTGTTAAGAAAATCAAGCAGCCTATGTAATGAACTACATTTGATCAATACTACTTTGAACTAGAAATAAATTATAACTATTGCTTACTGATACAGAATCATTACAAATTGGTTGGGGGAGGTGTCTGTGCCACATATCAGCAACTTGGGCATGAATACACATTGTATACTTCAGTCCCATGATATAAATTTGCCATTATTTAATAGTTGACAATAGCTTCCAAGTCAACATGTTAAGCTTGGAGTCCAGAACAGTGAGTCTATATCATCGACAAAAATAATCAAGCCTATTCTCACTAGCATTATTCTTGTACATTTGTTACATGATTCATAACTGTGTGGTTGTTTTATTTTTCCATTCCATGCGAAGTTCTATGCACTTTTATGATTTACCAATCTCCTATTGGATCCTCATAACTTCAATGTATGATTTCCCTTGTAGCTTGCGGGAAAAAAATCCTGTGTAATAATCTGCTAGTCCAATTCTTTTGAACAAAGCAGGCCTTTCACTAGTGATAAGGCTTGGTGTTGGACCTATAACTTTGTTCATTTCAGGCCTATGAAATGTGGCAATGGAAATCCTCTCTTTCTCAGAGTTAATTGTTGATCGATGTTCAATACTCCGATAAATCCCATTGGTCAGAATCTGCCAAACCACATAGGAGAGGTACCAAAAGCTCTTAAAATGTGTATAGCATTTTAATTTCTTGTTGGTAAGACTTTATTCAAATTTGTATTCTTACATTATCATAAAATAATTAAATGTATAATGGTATTTCAAATGATTTTCTGTCACGTACCTCCAAAACGTCTCCAACATTGATGACAAAAGCATTGGAAAGGGGTTTTATAGGAATCCAGCTTCCATCTTTCCTGATTTGGAGTCCTTCAACATCATTGACTTGGAGAAGGATGGTAAGGGCTTCGGCATCAGAATGAGGATGGATACCAATGACATGTTCTGGTTGGGGACATGGAGGGTAGTAATTCATCCTCATTGCTTGTCCTCCATCTTCAAATAATGCTAGCAATTCATTGGATTCGATCTTTAAAGCTTTGGTCATAAGCTCAATCATTAAGATGCAAAGTTTCTTCAGTTCAAAACAATAGCTCTCTAGATTATCTCTGCAATGAAGCATAGTTTCTTTGAGTAACCGACGTAATCAATCAATGATCTTGCAGTTGAGATGCTATCAAGAAAAAGAGCAGATGGGCATAGTAACACATAGAGGGTGGGAGACAAACCTGAATGGTTTGGGAATAATAGGAAATAATTGGGGATTCCTTGTGTATAATGGAAGAGTGTTAAGGTAGAATAGATCTGCCCAATCTAATTTTTGTTCCTCAGATACAACAAACAATTGACCAAACCCCTCCAAATCACCTGGTTTTTGCCATAATTTCTTCTTCTCTTCCATTGGAAGACTGAAGAATTCTTGCACACCTATCTTCACATTTTCCACCAACGAAGGGTTGACTCCATGATTAATCAGCTGTAATTGATTTCCGCATAAAAATACTAGAAAGCAAATCAAATTCAATTCATTTTGTTTCATTAACTAATATGAATCATTTGCACACTTGTCCTTATTAGAAAGGAAGAATATTCTTGGCAAAAATTTCCTAAAAGTTAGGCTACGATGAACTATAGTTTTAAAGCAGTTAGATAATTTATCTGAATTATCATTAATCACAATTATATGATGGCAGCAATTTAAATGGCTTCCAAACTGCAATCTATTTGCAGGACCAAATTGCAGTACCAACCTATGACAGCAGCAGTCAATAACCATCCCTTCCAAAAGCTTAATGGTTTTATATATTTCTGTACATGCCACCTCATGCAAGAGCTCTTTTTTTGAAATGGGAGAGAGCAAGGCTCATACTCTTGACCTTTTGGTTATAATAGCTTTGATACCATATTAAGAATCATCTCTCCCAGAAGCTTAAGCATAAGTAGAGACATTAGAAAAAGAAATACTGCGGTAAAACAAATAACTTAAAACACATCAACAAGGAGTAATAATTCAAACCTGGAAGAAACCCCATTTTTTGCATGCTTGGTCTAGCCTATCTAGCTCAAGTCCATCTTCAGACAACAGTTTGTTTAGGTCGATGATTGGGACTTGTGGTAAAGAGGTTGTGTTAGATAAAACAGGAGGGTCTTGATCTGGACGGACATATCGTTCTGGAACTTTGGTCAAGTGTTGTTTCGCTAGCTCCTGAACAGAAGGCACCAATAGAGAGGCTCTAGGCTTAGGCATTTCAGCATCCATGCTTGCAACTGAGCCCAGTCTGTTGGGTGTTTCTTTCTCTGATGAAGAATCTAGCCTCAGTTGATTTGATTCAAAATTCAAACTAGCGTGGGTAATGTACAAGGGTAATAGAGCTTGTGGCAATGTAGCAGGGTTCTATGTTTTTTCAATAAATCAGTACAACAATGCACATTTTATTGTTTTTCAGTACAAAATTCACAAATAATGAAGTGATTGTTTGAAGCAATATTTTTCTTTTCAAAAATGTTATCTATACACTAAGGTTAGTTTAGACATCAAGTCTCACACTCTCACACATCATGGGACTCACACTCTCATCGCATGATGTGTGTAAGATGAAAGACTTAGTGTGTACACTAACTTTGATATACAAATAACACTAGTATTTTCTTTTCTCAAAAATGTTATCTTTCTAATATTTCCCTATACACTATTAAGTTGCATATATATGAGAGTGTCAAGTTAGATGCAGTGAAAGCCATCTAGGCAAGATTGAGAAATCTGTATGTAGTATGAGAGCATTATGTTTAATAACTTTTATAATATTAATGTAGTAACAGATCTTTAAGTTTCAGTATCATAAATTATGATTTAATTGGATTAGCTAATTATTGTGTAAAGTAGATAAAGAATTCCTAGGCCAATGCATAATAGACTAGTTAGCACTTAGGCTCACTTAATGTTGCGGGTTCTGCTTGACTATTGAAGTAAATATCTACATGACAATATATTTAAAACAAACATAATTTTGCTACTGAAAATTTTGGCTGAAAACCCAAATCTTGTAAAACATCCATGCAGGGTTAACCCACAACAACATGGATCATACAAAAGCAAGGAGCGGGTATGTCAAGATGTGAAAAAATAAAATAAAATAAAATAAAACAGACACTCTTCGATGAATGATGGTAGACTGAGACTAGTAATTACTGAGTACTTAATAGAAAGCTAATCGCTGAGACACATTTTCCAAATGATTCTTCTTTGATGCTTATGATGCATCAGCGGTACAGCAGAACAAAACTAAACTAATGGAAGAAGAAGAAGAAGAAGAAGCAACAGCAAAGTCAAGGGTATCTATCGACTAGTGAATGTGAAAGTGAAGATAGTTGTTACCTTATCAGCTAAAGCTTAAGATAGCTGCATTCGTGATTACCGATCTGAGATGGCTACTTTCATGGGACTTGTTGACGACAAGTCAAACAAACTCGGTGGGTTTTTTTTTTGTTTTTATGCGGCTCTTTAAAATACAATTAGCTAAAATGTGGGTAAATTTATTTTTTACAATTGAATGGGTGAAGTGCTAAAATTGTCCCTCGTCCCACCAGTTTCAGACAAAAAAATAAATAAATAAAAATAAATAAAGCTATGATTTTAGTCTTGAAGTAGGTAACGTTGATAAGTCTTGAAATTATCGGTGACAGTGCATCACCTGTTGTTAAAAAGGAAAAAAAAAAAAGAAAGAAGGAAAATGGACCTAAAATTGTTAGGTAAAGTAGTGATTTTAGCCTCTGTCCCGGTTCAAGAATCTATGACGAAAAATCACATATATTATCTCTTCTGTTTTTTTCTTCTCCATTTTCTTTGTAAAAATCACATAGACCTTCCTCTATAAATGCCAATAAATCAAACAAAACTTCACTCATCTTTTCTCTTCTTTTCTTCTTCATTTTCTCTCATTGCAGTATTGTTTCAAAAAAACCATATCTCTCTTATTTATTTCTTGTCTGTGTTTAAAAGAAATGTATATGAGTGAGGAAGGTGTTGTCGCTTTTATTTTTTATGATTGTTCTATGAAAAGTCTAGAATTATAGGGATGGAGTTTGTTAATGAGAAAGATGCAAAGAGTGATTTTGAAAAGAGTGATTTATGAACAAACACATCAAATGAAGTTTACTTATGAAATCATAGAAAACAGAGAGAATTGGTAAAATATTATTTTTTCTAGCTATTTCAGTGGTCCTATGATGATTAAGTTATCTCTTTTATTATTTAAAAGTTCGTGTGTATAGTATTTTCTCCTTCCTATCCACTTTGCTTATATGTCATCACTGAGTGTGTGTGATACCCCATTGATTTCACATTTTTAGATATCTCTGTGAGCGACGTCCAAGTTCTGCTTTCCACTATCATATGCAGCCATTTGCTTCAAATCTTTAATCTCTAATGCGGGTTGTACTTGAGATACTTTTATCATTGATGTTCACGTACATCCTTAGTTTTGTTGCAATTTAGTACTAGGCTTTATACTCCATTTACTACAGGATCTCGCATTCCTTGTGAGAATTATGATTATTTATGTTGTATGTGACCTAAGTCTCCCGAAAAATGGACACATTATATACGGTGTTTAATATTGATGTATATAATTCGTTATCACAATTTTATATTGCTAACCCTATGAAAGTATAGAATTTTGTGGAAACGCCATCCATTTGTTGATAATTTTGGTCAATGAGACTTGCTAGGTAATATGAGCTCTTTTTAGTAAGTTCATGAAACTCCTGCATTGCATTTTTATAAAAGTATAAAAATTAACTTAAAAATTATCCCGCAACGAAAACAATTTTGTGGTTTTTATCTCCATCTTCGTTTTTGCCTCCATCTTCTTTCACCAAACACGGTTCTATCTTCACCATCTCTGCATATTTTTTTTATATTGGGACGTTCGCCAAGCGCTACTTAGCAACATGGGCGGCGACACAATGCAAGTATTTTCTCAGCCTTCACATCCAAATGGAGTTATTATGGATGAATAGCAGTGAAAAGATAATGAAAATATAGATCACAAAAGTAGACAAATAAATAAGTATTTTCCTCGTCCAAAATTAAGTCACTGACAGGTAATCACGAACACAAGTTCAGGGCAAGTGTTAAGTACCAAGCATATGCACAAACAACATTTTCATGGATATCAGTATGCCCCACATGCAAAACTCTGTTCACACCAGCAAACTGAGAGTTCCACTATGCAATTCCGAAGCATGTTCCATAATCCAAGATAATACACATAATATTACAGAAATCACACGGGCAGTTGCTATGCACATTCTGCCGAGAACCAACAAATTCCCTGAAGGATACCTACTTTTTGTTCTCATCGTTCCCGTTAGTATGGGGATTCAGCTCATCATCATCATAATACTCTTCAAAATATTCTTCTTCGCTATCATCCTCGTCATAATAATACTCGTTGCCATCACCATCCTCACCATCCTTGCCATCTTGTAGAAGATATTGCTGACCTCTCAAACTCTCTTGAATTCGATCCCTAATTGCCGTTCCCTGATATACATCCATCATTCGGCAACGGAAATTGAAACAAAGAAAATTGTGAGGGGGAGAGAGATGAGAAGTTAACAAGTACTTCACTAGCGCCAAAGAATTATAGTTTTCTTTTTCTTGCATAAATTAGCTCACCATCTTATGGCAACCTTCTTCAAACATTTCCAGAAATCCAGCAACCCAACGATCAGCATTTTCCACCCATTCATTACGACTCATAACGGCAGTCTTCGCAACAATTTGGATCTAATGGAACAACAAAGATACCAGCCTAACTGAGCTAATTTGAAAATATATAATATTTATTTACAGAATACAGAAAACTTATAATGTATGATGCTATTAACCATAAATAAATGTTTAGAGGAGAATGCTATAGTCGTGGAACTGCAGTTTGCGAGTATTGCTTTGTTAAGTACGAAGTGAAAACATTTCCACTATAATACTTGCTGGGTTACAAGAAGTTTGCTGCTTTTACTACTAAATTTATGTTTGTGTCCTAGACAAAGCACTCCAAAATCCATGTATCCAGTACTTCTACAGAACTGTGATGATCAACCATTAACCAAAAAGCAGTAACAGGTGCCCAAAATCCAGTAACAATTTGAACCACAATTGATTCTACCAAAGAAGTTTTTTTGAAGCAGTTTAGCTGGCATTCGTAGCTCCTATTTCCAACAACTATTACACTAAAACTTACATGTGTTTCTCATCCTATTGTTCCCACATCCAATTTAATTCACATCATATTCCCTAAAAGCAAGTATCAATTGACTTGATTAGCTAAATGATATATTATATCAGTACACATACCTTTTCACCGACCTTCTCTTGGTGTTCCTTTACCTTCTCTTGTAATGTTTTCAACCTTCTATTCACCCTGAGTCGCTTTTCCTGTTTATGACAAACACAATGGCGAACACAGAGATAAGCTTATTCACCTAAGGAACGAGAAGACTGAAGTCAGCATAACAAACAGTTCACTTAACGAGTTATCCTATTTTAAGTATAACTCATCAAAGAGATCTATGCCAAAGTCATGCCTTCACATAGCTCACACCAAGCTCTTTCCTCGAGTACCCACGATCCAAATTCCGCAACACGTATTGGTTATAATCTTTGACAATCCTCATTATAATGTCTGAAGTAGATATTCCTTCAGTTCGGTTGGTTTCCTTAAATTTCCCAACAGCTTTAACCTGCATATAAAATAGAATGGCATATAGAAGGAAGTAACAATAAAATTAAACATATAAAAAAGAACAAACATTTATCTCATACATACAAATTCATAGACATCATTGGCAGCACCACTGGCATCAGCATAACTGCAGACAAGTGCAAAAGGAGTACATTATGCAACAAAATGCTTCAAATAATCGAATGCACTATATGGAGATTGTTCTTACGGAAGAGAGTCATGAGCCACGTAGTCGATGTTGTGCTTGTCAATGAACTCTTGATTGATAACCCAAGGGGCATCGGGAATCACTTCATCCACCCACCTGCACAAGGCAGAATGGTCAAAGATACAAAGCATAAATGAAAGCAAAGCAAAGAAACATGATTTCAAGCAAACAAAGAATACAAAAACAATACAAAATTGAAAAGTGTATCACATGAGACACTCACTTGCAATGACGCAGGGACTCATATCGTTCGGCCTCGGTCATAACAGTTTTGCCTTTGTATTTGTGAGTGACTTCATCATTGCAGCACCCGACGAGCAAGTATGTATTGGGAAATCTAAAACTCAAAAAAGTAAGAAAAAGTGCCTATGAATTTGAAAGGGAACTTGGACAAACTAACTTAAAAATTGAAGTTGTTAAATATGAAAATCTGAAAAACTAAATCACAATAGCTTAAAGCAGATGAGATCTTTGATTGATGCAAAGAATAAGAACGTATAAAATAACAAACAGCGATTATGTAGCAAAATAAATAGATGAATTGTAACAAACATACGATTTCTTGGCTTGCTCGAGCGAACGAGCGTGACCGAAGTGGAAGAGATCGTAGATGCCATCAGCGTACACTCGAACTGGGCGGTCGACCGGAGGCAGTGCCATATTCAAATTACTGCGATCTGCCATTCAATTCTGCAATGATGTGTTGGGAACAACACAAATCAAATAGGATAAATTAACTAAAATCTGAATTTCCTTTTTTTTCATACATTTTTTAAATGCTATATTAGCACTAAAGTCTAGGAACCAAGAGCTACCAGAAAGAGAATGAAGGACTATTCAGTTAGACATAAATTGTAAAAATTCTGGTAGAACATTCAAGAATCTAAGCATCTAAGCATTACATATAGGGAAGACTACTCAAATTTATTTTGAATTCATGATTGGTATTGAAGTGAACATAAAGAAACAGATCCAATCAATATGAATTAACCACAAACCCAAAAGGCCACATACCAGATTAAGTTCAATTTACAGAAAGAGGTGGCACACAATTTCTCATCAAACATTTCAGAAACCCTACAGTACTCATCAATGTTCAAATCTGCAGCAATGTTTTTCCTTTTTGGAGGTGAAATAGAAATTATGAGTCATACTGTGTGTATTGTACTGTTGGAAACAGAAGACAACAAAACTTTGAAACAATATAAAAGTGAGGCGAAAAAATGGCATGCAGTAAGTTTCCACTTCACAAAAGGAAGTCAATCATATGCATATAGAACAGTATTCTCAGAAAAAGATTAAATGAGCAATTATTGTTTAGAAATTATTGTAGAACTAGGAAGTTGAAATTTTCTTGATAGTGGTTATGCTTAGTTACTAACTCACTGGCATGCAGTAGCATGCATGATCTTTCTCATTGGATGACTCGAGAAATTATCAGCAACTTAATAACTTCCAAAGACAACTTAATTGATTGACTGAATACAAAATGTTCAATCTGATGGTAAAACATGAGAATTAACTTAATTTATACACTAACATAAAGGGGGTTCTTTGGAAAAACTAACATAAAGGGGATTCTTTGGAAAAACTGGTTTTTGGTATCCAAATTTCTTTCCATTTTTACCCTTACAAATGTTATGATGCTATTAACATCTTATTGGTAACCAACCAAGACATGTTCCTGATTCAGGTGGTTTTTTTTTTTAGTGGTAACCAACCAATTGATAACACACACAAGAGCTTGTTTTATTTTATTTTGATCAAATTTTGTATTTGCTTCGCCAGCACGAAGTGCCTGTCAAGCCCCACCAGTTCCTAATTATTAGGACAGACAGACAGATGAATATTGTTGATATGCTCCCTTTGCACACATCATGGCAAAAGCTATATATTGCAGTTCTGACAACAACTGAGTTCCATAACACCTGAAAATGAAAAAGACCTTCCCACTCACTAGAGAAAACCATATGGCCACCTAATATTTTAAAGAAAAATCACAACTCATGAGTCAGCAACGTTGATTGATAAGTTTTTTTTCCCCCCCTTTTTTTTTGGGTTTAAGAAAGTTATTAAAATGGAGGAAAATTACAACACAGGAAGACATCTTATCGTTTTACAAATCTAATAAATAGCATGGCAAACACCCATATAGAGGAAACAAAAATTATTTTGCCCATTGGAGATGCACTGGCAGAAAGTAGAAACCGTTGGCAGAAAAAAAAAAAGAACAAAATCCTTAAAGGCTCACCCTGATTTCTAATTTGTTTTCCAAATATCCACATTTGGGACTCAAAAGAAGAAAAATAAAATAGAAAAGTGGCAAAACATCTCTAAAATAAACAAACACAAAACCAAAGGCAAGCTTTTCTTGTTTCATATAGCTGAGCATCCTGCTAGCCTAGACATTTCGACAATTAGTAAAACAAACAAAACCTTGGTATTTAAAGTTTGAAATAAAGAAGGGGAAAATAAAGGAAGAGAGAGAGAGGGAGAGAGAGATTCAAACGTTCTCCTTTACTCCTTTAGGCATTACTCTCAATTTCTTATAAACACTAATGAGCAATCTATCACATAAACCTCCATTACCAACTGCAATCTCCCACCCTAAACTACCAACAATTGGAGTATACCTTTTCCATTTAGCACCACTCTAGCTAGCCAACACTGGCATCCACATAATTCTAACCTCAATAAGAATTTCAATTCTTCACCAATATCTTCACTCTATTTTAGACAAATACTCTAAACAATGGTTCCCTCTATTTCAAATCCACACCACAATTGCTGTGAACAACAGAACCCCTAACATTTTATTTTAGAAAATTTGATGAACAGGAAAATAGCACAAAGAGTCCTTTAAGCTCATCTCATGATCACAGTGGGGGTAACAATGCAATAAAAAATACCCAACCAGCACAGAGTTCCCAGAAAATCAACCAATTTTAACGTCAAAATTAGACACAAAATACTTAATTAAAAAATAAATAAAAAATGGTAAAAAAAAACAGAGATAAAAGTCAGACACAAAAACACTCAATTCAGAGGGATTAAATGTCATCTAGCAGCTCTCTCAAATTCCAATTTAAAAAATTGATAGCAATTCGAATGAGACAAAAGCTCAAAGGAGCGTAAGGGAAGCTCGTTCATACCCAGTGCAACAACAACCACCACCAACCTTGCACTCTAATTTTTTGGAGGGGAAGGCATCTGAGATTTTGTTTGACCCCTCAAAATCTTCCAAAATCCCTATTTTATAGTTCCTCAAATTGGGGGATTTTAATTGAATATATCACCTTATCCTCATTAAAACCTCTAAATATCAATTTTACCATTTAATTAAACATATTAATTATATTTAGTTATTATAATAAAGGATAAAACTGTAAAAAAAATATGTTTTTGTCTTCTTGAGTATTTTTAAACTCGTAAACAAGGGTAAGGTAAAACCTTCTAAGCCCTCTCATTTCCTTGCCTTTCCTTCCCCCTTGAACCCCTTGATGCCTTCCCTTCCCTTCCCTTTTCCTCTGAACTCATGAACATAGCCTTAAAGAATGTACCACTCTGAAATTTTTATTGACCCCCTCATATACAGTAGGTAGTTGGGATCCTACCTGTCATCCTTAGAGCTCTAACAGAAAAACCAAACTATAACAAGACCAAGGAATATAAATACAACTACGATTACATCAGAACACATCTACCATGCTAAAGGGGACAAACTCCACATGAAAGCATAGTTAAAAAACCCGGCCCGGCCTGGCCCGGTCAGGTCGACCTGGAACCCGGTGACCCAGCCATGGGACCAGGCCGGTTATCTGAGTGGATCGACCACGTTCCAAACCGAACTGACCAAGATTCACCCGGCCAGTTTTTGTGAACCCAGTGACCCGGTTGGGTCTTTTTTTTTTTCTTATTATTTTTTTTAATATTTTATTTTTTTATAGAAAAAGGCAAACAACGTCCTTTAATAAAGAATTTTTTTGAAATTACACTATCAAATTGAGCTATTTTTTTTTTTCATTTTCCTGTTACAAAATATGTGTTTAAGTTCCTCATTTTTGTACCATTTTTCTTGTTACATACACCTGTTTTGTTGCCTTCTTGTAATAAATATTGAATACTCATATAGAATTGTTGTTATGTATTTTTGATTTAAAGCTTGGTTTACTTATGTTTGGAATTGAACTTGTCATTTGTGATTTAGGATCTTGAGCTTGTATTGTTTATGAATGGTAAGACATTTGAAGTTTGAACCTTACTTATATATTTTAAGTGATTTCATGTTATGATGGATGTTTAAATAAATGCATTTTATTTATTAGGATTTTTTAAATTTTTAGGTTATATATATATATATATATATATATATATTTTATTATTTTATTTATATCCGGGTCAGCAACAGACTCAGTGACCCGCTGGTTGACCCAGTGACCCAGTACGGTGGCCAGGTCAAGTCCTAGGCCGGGTTTTATAACTATGCATGAAAGATCAGGGCGCTACTTGACGAGGATACCTAAATGTCACTCAAACTGAATCTAAAATGATAAAATCAACGTGGTGAGTCACATAGACTCAGTGAACAATAATATATCTAATGCTACACAAAACTTTTGAACATAACAATGAAAATCCCAAGTGACAGTAACTCATGAGTAAGTTTCAAATGAATAAAATAACAATAAACCAATTTACAAAATATGTCAAGCCAGTAGTTGTGATGAAATGGTTCAAAAACGCTAGTATCTTTTGGAAAACACATAATCATGAATAGCTACATAAATAACAATCTCTGAGGAGATCCAAATCCAGAATCAAAATCAAAGACACAGTCGGGCACAAAATAGCCAGTCCCAGTGTGCAACAGAACAAATCCGGGCATGTGGGCCAAACAAGTCAAGCTAGAAACACCCCTGCTAGCTGGGGTGCAAACAATGGTGCCCAAGGCTATCGTCAGTGACCGCTAGCTACCGTTTCTATCAAAGTCTCTTCCCTAAAATCGTTCTCGAAAACTTGATTCAAAATCTCATTTATTTTCATTTTTTAACCAAAGCCCACAATAGACAATACCATATCTTGAAAATCGTAACTAAAATCTCATAAATAGAAAGCACCCAACTAGCATATCTCAGCACTTTTCTCATTTACTTTCCAGAACCCTCAACACATAATCCTTCATATATCAACCTCAAATAAAAACTAATTCAATTCTCAAAATCATAAGCAAATAAGCAAAATAAAGCAATTCAGTCTTAAAAACAATTCACCTCCTTTCAAACATTCTCAGTACGTCAATTGATACAGAAACCTTTTCAGAAAATCATTTAGTTCGCCTAAAATTTATGTGGCACAATTTAACCAACATGCTAAACCATAACTTATTAATGCTCGTAAAATCATCAGGCCAGAAAGTAATAAATATGTCTGCAATAAGCATATTATTACTCACAATAACAGGCTAGATGAAGACACTATTGAGCTCCTCGCGTTCCCGAGCCGCTGAGTGTCTCCTCGTGAATATCTAATCCAACAAAAACGGCAATTAGACTTTTCACACAATAAAACCTATTCACTAAGGACCACCTAATGAAAACCCCAAATTGGGCTTCTTAAACCCAATTAGGAACCCTAACAGCTTGCCCATAACTCTACGCTTACAATCCTAAGCGAAATTCATCATGTGAAGGAATTCAATAGCATGGGAGCTTACCTTATAGTCAGCCACCAGTGAGAGAAGCACCGCAGAGAGATAACGAAGGCCGTAGAGAGAGAGAGAGAGAGAAGACGAAGAACGATGGCTGAGATGGGGAGTCCCGAAACAGCCAATGAAAGACGAAATCGCGGAGAATTGGGAACAAAGCAGAGCAGATCACGTCACAGAGAGGGTGGGAGAGACGAGAGAGAAGAGGGGGGGCTTCACCCTTCTGCAGCGGCGGTTGCTGCTTTGAATGTATGGTGTGGTGCGGCACGGATGTGGGGTCTCTATTTTGGCGAGGCAAAGAGATGAGAGCCAAATGGAGCTTTTCCAGGCTTGGTTTCTGTTTTGACAGTCCGGAGTGAATTTTTTTTTTTTTTTGGTTAAATATGTTTTTAATACTTAAAAATAAAAATTTTGTGTTCGAAATTTTTTTTTGTTAAGAATTAATTTTTAAAAGGGGTTAATTATGTTTTTAATTTTTGTAAAATTTGAAAGTTTGGTTTTAGTTTATGTATGAAAGTTTTCGTCCCTGCGAAAATTGAAAGTTTGTTTTTCTGGAGCGGGAGTTGATTGTGCTGATGTAGACGCCTCAAGTGCTAACGTGACGTGTCACATGAGATGTCACGTGGCATAACCCAAAAACTCAACCCATGACCCGAAAGCCTACTCTACAAAGATTGAAGTGATATAATAAAAAAAATACAACTTAATATGTATTATACAACAGACAAAAGGATGGAGAGCTAAGTATTTAGGTCTAACACAAATAAAAAGAGATGAAAAATCAAAGAAAATAACATGACTCTATTTCGAAGGGGGTGAAAGAGATGAGAAAAAAAAATTTAAATATGATTATATCATATTATAAAAAAAATTATAAGATTTTTTATTCAAAACTAGAAAAAAAAAATGAATTTTTATAAATCAGTCGACTTTTTAAGTCTAATAAACCTTTTTTTTTATTGTTTATGACCAGGCTTATTTAATTAAAAAAACATTTTTACAAGCCTTAATCTTACTTGTTTATTAAATAGGTTGGGTGGAACTAACCTGTAAACAAGGTAATAGGCTCTCAACGTGCGGCCTAACTTACTTACGCCCTTAACTTGTGTAATCTTAAAGTTTTAAAGAAAAATTAGTAACCATCAACAACAAACCTCTTGATCAATAAAAAATAAAATAAAATAGTGCGTAAGAGTCAAATCCCCGTGGAGCAACGTGGGGTTGAATTTGAGTTGGTGATTCTTATCTCTTTGAATATCACACACTCACTCACTCGACAAGAGAGATGACTGGACTCAGTTAGTTAGCAGCTTAAGAATGTCTAAGCTTGGAACCTCTCTGATCGTGCCTTCTGTGCAGGAGCTAGCAAAGCAACCCTTAACCCAAGTTCCAGAAAGATATGTTCGCCCAAATCAAGAACTGCCTCTTGTATCTGCTACAACCTCTCTTCCACCACTCCCTGTCATTGACCTTAATAAGCTCTTGTCTGAAGATGAAACTACTGAGCTAGAGAAGCTAGACCATGCTTGCAAACAATGGGGTTTCTTCCAGGTTACTTTGGCTTATTCTCCCACTTTAATTTTCTAAATGATCACTTGATCGTTCGGAATTGTGCAAGATTTTTAATTATGGTTATCACAATATTGTTATAATCATTAACTTTAAAACCTTGCCATCATCACATAATTAAGACTAATAATTAGTTATAAAAAAAATAAAATAGAAAGATTGTCACTAGTAATTATTCTAAACTACAAAAATTTCGTTAAGTACTTTGTGGGGCCAGGACACAAATTCGGTAATAAATAAAAGTGGAAAAACGAATTCATATTTGCATATTCACTAAACTTCAGAGCAAATTTATACTGTCGGGTGCAATACTCAGTAACTAATTAAGTAATAATCTTTCAAACTTTTCCAAATATTTGGTTTTTCACTCACTATGAGACATTGCTGCAAATTTCTATGTTTCTATGTTTGGGAGAACAAGAAATGGAGGGAGTGGCAAGGAGTGAAATGGCTACACCATTGTTTGGAAGCCATTCAAGAGGAATGAGTGGAATGGCCATGGTGGAACACCATGTCTCTCCCTTGCCACTCAAACCCTCCAATTTTTGTCTTGGGGTTAAGGAAGGTTTGTCTCACATTTGTCCGCCCTTCCATACCTCATTAAAGTTGGTTTACATCCGACAAGAGAGTTACTTGGTTTATGCCTCTCCCAAACATAAGGAGGCAAAAAAAAAAATTAATTGTATTTGCTTTATAATATTTTTTATTCGGAAATTAATCACAGCTAATTAACCATGGAGTCAACCCGACATTGGTAGAAAATGTGAAGTTAGGTGTTCAAGAGTTCTTCAATCTTCCATTGGAAGAGAGGATGAAGCTTTGGCAAACAGCAGAATGTTTGGAGGGGTTTGGTCAATTGTTTGTTGTATCTGAGGAACAAAAGTTAGATTGGGCGGATATGTTCTTCATTACCACTCTTCCTTTATCCTCAAGGAATCCTCAATTATTTCCTAGTATTCCCCAGCCATTCAGGTTCTCCCTCTCTCTCTTTATATTTGTTTGCCTCAACATCATTGATTGAATCATGTTGGCAACTCAAACAAACTCCCATTGCAGTGATAATATACAGGCTTATTCTTTAGAATTGAAGAAAATTTGCATCACAATCATTGGCCTTATGACAAAAGCTCTTAAGATCGAGTCCAACGAATTGCTGGAGTTATTTGAAGATGCAAGCCAAGCAATGAGGATGAACTACTACCCTCCATGTCCCCAACCAGAACGTGTCATTGGGCAAAACCCTCATTCTGATGCCGGTGCCCTTACAATTCTCCTCCAAGTCAATGAAACAGAGGGCCTCCAAATAAGAAAAGACGGAAAGTGGATTCCCATTCAACCCCTTTCTAATGCTTTTGTTGTCAATGTTGGAGACATGTTGGAGGTAATAGGCACGAAATCATGCTCAACTCCTTTTGTCATTTGAAATTTCAAGTAATTTTACCACAATGTAAACTAGAATGCACATTCTGACCATCATTATTTAAGAAATTTTCAGTCCACTATCTTATAAAATGGTTTTGCAGATATTGACCAATGGGATTTACCGGAGTGTTGAGCATCGAGCAACTGTTAACTTGGAGAAGGAGAGGATTTCTATTGCAACATTTCACAGGCCTGGAATGAAAAAAGTTATGGGTCCAGTACCCGGCCTTGTCACCACTGAAAAACCTGCATTGTTCAAGAGAATGGCTGTGGCGGATTACTACAATGGGTTCCTCTCGCGTGAGCTACAGGGAAAATCATACCTTGATATCATTAGGATACAAAATGAGATTGGGAAATGATGCAGATGTCTTTCGGAAGGATTCTTGTGGCATCGTTGTGGTAAAGGCTAACTTTTTAATCATGATAATTTTGTGATCATTATCTGTATATATCTAGGGATCTCCTCTCAATGAAGTATTTGGTTTAATATGGTTATGATTTTGTATTTGGTTAGGACTTTTATTAAATTATTTAGTAGGATTAAGATTATCATTAGGTTATATATGGTACCCTTCCCTGTAGGTGCGTTAGATAATGAAGTCTAAAATTTGATTGAATTAAATTACAGTATTTTCACCAAGCATGGGCCTGCTTGTTTATCAGCGAGGCTTAGTGGAGTGAATGCTAATCTTGTTCAACACGCTATCTTGCATTGGATGGGAAAATAAAACAAATACAAAGAATAACTCTGTCACAAATGGTAGCTAATGTGCAACAATCATACTTGTGAATACTGGCTCACTGTTCAAGGCTGATTCAAGCTCAGCTCAACATCCTCGGAAGCTAGTGTGTATTAGCAAATTATATCGTAGTACATCAAATTTGTATTCTTGAACTGATTTTTCGACATGTCCCACAGACCCGTCTTCCCTGCTTTTGTTTTTCGAATTCATTTCTATCTGATACTCATTTCCTTTAATCATTAGATCATACCTTTCTGTCGGTTTTCATTAAAACTAGAAAGGAACTTAGGTTGTTGTGAAGGAAAAATACATTGGATTCATTTAAGGAAATCTTTTTGTGCAAGCAATTTTTATTTGTGTATAAAAGATTCTGTTATCGTTAAACTTGTCGGAAATTAGTGTATAGTTCGTGTTTTGAATTATGAGTGGGATATGTTCACGCATGATGAAAAAGTGGCACTGAAACTGATTATTTTGGTTTACACAGAGAAGCAACCTCACCGACTACCAGTGTGTCTGCTCTTTCCGACACCTCTTGCGACTGCTCTGCTGGTTCGTGCCTCGCCAGCGACTGCAACTTTGGTCAGATCAACTGGTTCTAGTTCTGGGTCACTCCATCATCAAGGATTCACCTCTTCTTATTATCCATTTGCCTTTTGTTTGCATGAATTTTGTTTGGTTAGCTTTGTTTTTTCTTTTCAATGTTTATTTTGATCCTATGTTTTTTTTACCCATGAGATAGAATGAAATTTAAAAATCTGGGTTGTGTTATTTGAATGAGAAGTTTGAGAAATTTTGATGTTGTTATTCGTGGTCTTCGTGTAACTATAACAGTCGTTTTCCTATTATTAAAATTAGTGTATTTTGACAAACATGAAAGTCAACTACAGGTAATTGAATTTTAAGAAAGTATGAGTTTTTTTAATTATGAAGTGGGTTAAATAACTATCTAAAATATAAAATAATGAATAAAGGTAAAAAGAAAAAAATATTAGAATTTCAATTCATTTCAATAGACATTGAAATTGAATTCAATTCTTTTAATTTATTGGTTTATTTGAATTGAATTCCATGCCACTACAAGTTCCAAAACGTAGTGTAAGAAGATTGAACTTGATTGATCTGGTGGAAAAATCAATAGATTAGGAAAAGGCAAAAAGATAAATTTGGAACAGCAAAAGGGCATGTCTGCAAAGTTTCTATGCCTAAGTACTAAATCTCCAGTCTGATTAAGGGAGCATCGCAAACACTAAATGCCCATCAAGCAATGGGGATCTTACAAGGGAAAATGTGTATCACTCTAGATTTTTGGTTTACGCAAGGTAGCGATTGGTCTAGCGAGCTCAAGACTGAGAATTTGCTTATTTGTTCAAGTAAAGCTAAGCATGCATCTTCTGTTAGCTCTGTGAATTGGGATAAAAATAATTTAAAAAATGAGGCAGATACATAGGGGCCTAACACCAAGTCATACATAGACAGGATTTGCACACATTTCGACATTTATTATTTGAAGAATATTCTCCATCTTCATTGCTCTCTGTGTTGTCTGCTCGAAAGAAAAAAGCTTTGTTCTATTACTAGTATGAAACACACAAGAAATTCGAGCTTGAAAGTGAAAAGGACTAGGCAAATTTGATTGTAACGAGTTTATAAGCTTTAGTTGTCCTAGTTTTTTGAGGAATCTTAATTTTCTCGTTTAGAATGGTCCGGAGAGGATAATGGAAGAAACATTACTTTTAGTCTAGCTTGAAGAGACTACGACCAAAAGATTCAATACAATAATTTTCAATGTACCATTCGTAGGCTGTGGTTTTGGCCAAGCCAACATAATCGTTGCATAACTTTCTGTATACTACAACTCATTATTTCCTGCATTATTGTTGTTGCTCAATTGTCTAAGTACATTTATTTTAAGTGTACACTAAACATAGTTGCTTGAATGCCTTTTTCCATTTTTGAGAAATGAGTACACGTTTTTCTAATTTTCCAGTGTCCGAATTCATGTATCTGTCATTTCCACTGATATACTAACTTTGTCAAGTGTTGAACTTTTTAATGTGAAGTTCAAGAAAATTGTAATGAACACAATTCAACCGTCTTGTTAGATTCACCTTCACAATATATGATTTAATGTTGTAAAGCTAAAGGAAAAATGCAGAACATTATTGTTACATTATGTCCTATTTAATCCTATTACTACGACTTAATTATTAACTTTTGGTTCTGTCATAAGGGTTAATTAGGGCAGCTGTAGAGATGGACTTTCGACAAGTAGGTCGGCTGAGGTTGGGAAACAGGTTGAGGCATTTATGGAATTCTTTGATCAGAGTCAACTTAGTCATATGTTGGTGTGTGCTGTAATTACTACGTTACATACCAAGGGATATTTTTCATTGCTAGGAAGACAACAGATCTTGGTGGGAGCCCCCCATTGATATCTTGCACTCTAGCTGCTGAATTGTTAATACGTAGACATCTCTCTTTGAAATAGATGGGGATCTCGGTTGAATTTAACGGATCCAATGTAATACAAGAAACCATCCTCCATCACATAAATGGGTTTAAGCTATAAGTGAACAATATTAAGTTTCACATCTACTGGTTTATGTATTAATTATTTTATGCATTTTTTTTTAGATAAGTTGAGGCTTTATGTCATAAAATAAGCCATATGCAAAGACCATTATTACAATGATTTTCAAGTCACCGAATTGACAATAATTTGGCAAGGGGGACAAAATCCTTGCTTTTTTTTTTTTTTTCCAAGAGGAAAAGAATGTCTAACCCTCCTCCCTAATTAAGACAATCAACCAAGAAACATCAAAGAGGCCATAAGCCAAATGTTCAGAGTCCTTCACAAGTTACAAATATTCAAAAATAGCTATATCACATATGTAGGCCTTCATCCTGTGATGCATTCATTCTGTTGCAATTTGCTGCATAAATACATATTTTACACCTCCCAGCTCATTGAACAGCACCTCATCTTGATTTCTCAGATCACCATATTAGCTACAAGCACGCTTTCAGCATAGCACATCAAACTCCCCTTATTGCATAATAGCATTCCAAAGTCTTACAGACCCCACAAATCACAGCTTATTACCAATTACCATAGCCAAACAAAGCACGCAATTTCAAAAAACTGGAAAATCATTTCCACATTATTTTATGCATTTATAATGCAGTTTCATAGTAAACTCAAAAAATAGTAAAATCAATATTAAGGTCCTCTATTTATTCGCGACAAAAAGTTGGTCCTTCAATCATAATAAATATCAATTTGGTCATTTAAGGAATAACTTGATGTCATTTTAAAGACACAACAAAAATACAACTTGGATGGACAAATATTATAAAATATCTTTGAAAGACCAAAGTAAATATTTACATTCGTGGTTGAGCACACAGCTTAGTGTGAGCTCCTGTATCTTATAAGTTGAAAGTCAAAATTTGACACCCACATACCATACCTTGCCTTAGCTTAAAAAAAATGTAAATATTTGCATTTTAGTTACATTACGTGTGTGTTCATGTACTTGCATACTCCTATGAGTTACTCACATACAAGCTTAACCTTACTCCACTAAATAAATTTCTCAATGGTCCGAAATAACACACCTCAAATACCTTATATAAGTATATCTTTCTTTATTAATAAGTGATATATATATATATATATATATATATATATATATATAAGTAAATAGATGAATTATATTTACATCGCAATTTGTACCAGACAAATGGGCTAAGGCAATTCGAAAAGGTCAAAAAAAAAAAGAAGGCTGAGGTGCAAAGTATTGCGTTTTGCGTTTTCCGTTATTTGAGATTCGTATTGCGTTTGAAGTTTTTTCTCGTTTAATTCTTTCCCTCTTCTTTCTCTAAAAGCTAAGTATTGACTGCGGATTTAACCTCTACGACCCCTGATAGAATCCAAATTGTGGTGCTCAACATCAAACTCATTAGCAGCCACAACGCAATGAAAAGACCTGAACAAAACATAATCCGTGAACATATGAGCCTGTTTGAATTGGTTTTTAAACCGACTTTTTCTATTCTAAAGTGAAACAAGTGTTTAAATACAAATTAAAAAAAATATATTTTAAAAAATAAGTTATAATACCACTTTCTTTTTAAAAATTGCAATGCTTCACTAAAAGTGGTAATAAGAGTAGCTTTTAGTAAAAAATCCCTTAGGCAAAAAACTCAAAAAGAAACAAGCATACTAGAAATTAAATTCAAAGGGTTGTTGGGCGAAGTTACATTACAATATGTCCAAGCAGCTGGCACGCACTAAATCAAAACCACGATGGGGTTTTCCATTGCACTAAATCTCCTACTGGTTGATAAGATTCAGGTCGTTACATTAATATATTCAATGAGCAAACCAAATTTGGTGAAATAGACTTGCACCTCTAGACATATATGATACATATTTTTCATGCTTAAAAAAGAAAGAAAGATCCATGAATAAATACTGCTATACTTGCTCTAATCTAGAGTCAGAACTCCCCTGCCGTGGATATGTGACTGCCCCCGAGGCCTCTATAATATTTTGATTGTGGTTATGGCCTGAGTTTGGTAAGTCAGATGTAAAAACATCAATCAAGCATATATCTAATTTCATCCGTGACTATAATGCAAGCAAAAGGCGAGTGGCGCCAAGATTTTGAAAGGCTGAACATAGAAGTTCAATTTTCGTCTAACTTGCGCTTATTTGCTAGGGAATGCATACCATCCACATCTTGGCTACTCAGGGGAGCAGTTGCAGCATAGCTCATCTGGACAACATTGTGAAGTTCATCCTCCCACACACCGGGAAGCTATTGCGAGTAGTACCGAAATATGCACATAATTAAAGGAATGTAAAATATATAGTCAGGTAACCTGGGAAGAAAGAAAAGTAGTTTCACTTAAACATAGGCAATTTGGTTTATAACTGCTAAGGGAGGAGGCCAGTGTTAGTTGCTGGAAATAAAGATTGGCCGATGAAGGATTTTCAACCATCGTCATATGTTTTCTGTCAGAATGGCATAGGAACCAAATTTGACGGGTTTGACTCGCATAATTAATGAAACAATGTGCTAGGTAAATTACAGTGCTTCGATGGTTCAATACCTGATTTGGCTCTTTGAATGCTGCACTCGTGGGTGCCAACTGTGGACGAACAGTTCTCCGGAGGATATCAGAAGGGTTGGCCATGCTGGGAAGAGTTGGCTGAATTAGTCCTGCTTGAGACGAAGGGAAGGCCATAGTCATTTCGAA
This sequence comes from Nissolia schottii, assembly GCA_003254905.1. Taxonomy (NCBI): domain Eukaryota; kingdom Viridiplantae; phylum Streptophyta; class Magnoliopsida; order Fabales; family Fabaceae; genus Nissolia; species Nissolia schottii. Next base: position 173,719 of record QANU01007790.1, read on the forward strand.
AGGAAACCCCAGTGCCGACGAAGGACCAGGCCGTTGGTGAAGAATCTGATAAAATGTTCAGAATGTATTGATGTGATTTCTGACACTTAACAAAAAAGAAAGTTGTTTATTCAAATAGACTAACAACTTACATCTTTGGGGAGAGGCCCTTCGATATTAAAATCCAGCTGTGGATTTACGGTTGCAAGTTTCATAGACAAAAACTGAAAATGGAAAGCACGGGGTACTAGGTCAAATTAACTTGAATAAATTGCTAAGGTTTTTAAGAAAAATATGTCAAGCATCAACAATGATCATTGGCAAAAAAAATTATCATGATATTATTCACCGTCTTCTTCCAAAAAGAAACAAACCATACAAGCTATCAGGAGTAATAATCATTCAAAATGAGGTCACTTCAAATAAATACAAGAATGTTACATGCTAACCAAAAATACTATCGAAATATAAATGTCAATACCGTGCTGTAGCAGAACAACAAATTACAGGGCAAAATAAATAAGATGACTGAGGAATTACTGGTTGGCAAATAGGGAGATAAGATAAGCTTTCATCCATACCTCAACCTGTCGTTGAAGTGACTGTACATAGTTAATGATTTCATCTAGCATTACTGCCTTGCCAGTGACCTATAAACACCGTGGCATATTTTCATGTTAATAGGAAGTAAAAACTCTATATACACCATAAGAATATGACAGTGTAATCCTTCTAGTTTCAAATTGGGAACCACCTTGCTGCATCCAGGTACAAGGTCTTGAAGAAACTTCATCCTCTCACTTATCTTTTCCCTCCTCACCTGCAGGAGAAGTCTAAATATTTTAAAATTCCTCATCCAAAAAAATCCTTTTTCATCACGGATAATTTCTTACAATATCTTACTCTCTCTGCAAGGCTATGGCTATTTGTGGCCTGACCCCGGCGGGCCCTAACATGTATGTATTCCTCCTTAGGTGGATCAGAAGCTTGAGACCCTTGTTTGGCATTATTCTTTCCAGAAGCCTTGGTTGTTGAAGTTGGTTGCAATTGACCTCCCTTTGGTTGATTCTCAGAATTGTCCTTTGCACCTTCACTAGGTAGTTTGGCAGCTCCATTGGCTTCATCATTATCAGCATCCTACAACACAAGGGGGAATAAAAAATCAATAACTTCACCCCAAACAGCAGAATACAGATCACATATCATAACCATACCTGCCAAATTCTTTTCCTATTCTTTGAGTTGAGTCCTTTAATCGAAGGTTCCCCGCTAGTGCCCTCCAACATTGGGGAATCGTCCCGACCACCACCACCACCACCACCACCATCATCACTAGATTCAGCTCTCTCAGACTCATTAGAAGGCCCGACAAGAGCTTGTCTCCCTTCGTCTTGAGACATTACATGACTCTCACTTCTTTCATCATTCTTGAGTGGGCTTGCTTCGGTGGCAAGATGCTCGGCGGATGCAGGCACATCTTTTGCAGCTTCAACTACATTTAGATTACTCTCTAGAGGCACCGATTTTAACAAATGACCAGTAAGAGCATCTCTTGCTCCATGCATTGCCCCATACAGACCCATGGATTGAGGGATCCCATAGGCATTCACCATATCACCGAAATTCCCTCCGCCGAAGCATGAGAATCTCGCGGCACGATCGATAAATCCGGAATCAGTTGGAAACTGAGATAAATTCTGGGGTAACATCCCTGGTCCATTTGGCAAAAAATCCATTTCAAGTGTTCCATGATCATGACCAGCTGCACTTCCTCCAAAGCCAAAGCCATCTTTTCTGATTCCGATCACATTCGATGAGCTCCCGTTATTGTGGACACCAATGCCACAAAACCCCAAGTTTTGGGAATCAGTGGGAGGGTCCCAGAAGTTAGCGCCAAATGAGTCCGCCATTGAAGCAGAGGAACACGAAGCAGCAGAATCAACATTCAGATCCACTCTGCTGGCATTCATAGAATCCCCCGTTGGAACCAAACCCACAGATGAATTTGCAAGACTGGCGCCTCCAAATCTCCAATCTGAGGGCGCACCGGTAGAATAATTCATAGGACCCTCGTTTCTATCAAGCTCAAACTTTTCTTTGTCACTCATCTTCATCTCCAACTCCACCCCCCACCCCCTTTAATAAAAACGCAGGAACAAGCAGATTCTTTTTCTATTATCTCTTCAGAATAATTGATACAGAAATCAGAGAAAAACTTGACCAAAAGCACCTACAACAGTGCCGAAATTGTAGCTTGTACAGCATGAAGAATCAGAAGAATAATTGAGTAAACAGGACTCAATGACTCCTATAGCTTCAACCAGAATCATAGGTACCAACCAACCACCCTTGAAACAGTGAAGGAACTACAAACTAGTCCAACTTTGAAGTATATGAAGAGAGAAAGAAAGCAGGTTCAGTTTAATGATGGTGTGGGAAAATTGCAAAAGGCCAAGTACCCAAAAGATTGTACCCAAAGGAGCTCGCTCACACGAGTTTGGCAGCTACCATTTCCAAAGCCGAACACTGAACTCCCCCCTCAAGAGAGAGAGAGAGAGAGAGAATGCTGAAAAGGACTGTTCAGAGAAAGTGCTGAAAAGAAGTCCGTGGGAAGCAGTCAATTATGCAAACACCATTGATTTCAGTATGCATAATAAATACACCCTTCCCCCCATTCATTCAAACCCTAGTCAGAGTTGCAGGACCCCAACGCTCTCTCTAAAAAAGAAAGAGAGAGAAAAAGAAAAACCTAAAACAAGCAGCACAGAAACCCAACTTCAAAAGTGGGAAGAGAAAGATACCCATTTCTGATCCTCTGCTACTTTTGGTACCTTGCCTTCCATTTGAACTTTTCACTCAAAAACACTTTATTCAATTTTCAGCTTTCTCCAAACTCCCTTCTTGGTAACAAACCTGCTATTTTCAGAGTACCTTGAGAAAGAGAGAGAATATATATATATATTCCAAAAGCTTGAAAAACCTTTTTTTTTTTTTTTTGGGGGGGGGGGGGGGTGTGAAAATACAGCTAACAAAACCGACGTTTATTTGAAGGAGTGTGGCTTCAAAGAGGAGAGTAATGGTAAAGACCCTCCATTTATATACCCCACGCTTACATAAAAAAGAGAGCTTTTGATGATTAACCACCGCCACCGTTACTGTAAAATACTAAAATATGTTAACTAATAAATAAAGACCTACCCCTTAAGCTCCTCTTCCTCAACTTTGAGAAATTAATGATCATTGTATTGTTTCCCCTTTTTTGCTCTTTGTTTAATGTTTTATCAACTTCGAAATCCTTGCCTTTTCGGTTCCTAACTCACCAGATGTGCAATTTTTTTAAGTGATAATCGAAACAGTTTGCGCTTGCAACTGACAATGCCAACTGTTTACTTTGTTTTGTTTTTCTTTTATCTTATTTCAGTGACCTTTATTACACCTTGAAAAATGTGCTTACGAGATCTTTAATAAGGGTCTTTGTTGTCTTCGGTCAAGGCCTCCCAAATCTAGCTGGGGTCAGCTACTACTCCTTTCTTTTTTGCATTGGAATATCAAACTATATTCTAAACAAATAAGTAAAAAAAATGTATGAGTCTTGCACTGTGGATTGTTATTGGCATTAGAATGCAGTGTCTAAGGTTCCTAGGAAAAGGGATGAAGAAATCAAAGACATCGTGACAAGGTTAACGTTTCCAATTTGAGCTCTAAAACGATACACATTGAATGTTCACCGTGACAAACCGGTAATAACAAATTTTGTAATTTATTTTTTTTATTGTGTGATTGTAAAATGATTATTTTATCCATTATTCCAAGTTAAATTTTCTCTTGACACCATAAATGAAATCTGATAGAGAATCGTCATCTCCAACCAGGACAAGCACCACCTCTCCCCATTGTCCACCACATTGTCAACCATGTATACCCTCTCAAGTCTCAACTCCCTTCTCTCATCACTCATTTAATCCCTCACCTCCCAGTTTGACATCATCACTGCCATATCCCTAGTCTTTGTTAAGCACTCAACAATATATCTTTTTTTTGGTTCTAGCAAGAAAATAGTTATGGCTAGTGGGTGGTGAATGACTGAGACTTCACCTGCAAATAGAAGAAAATAGAGAGCAATCTCAACCATAAGAAGAAAAATGAAAAAATCAAAACATAAGCAAATAATAACTAAGTTAAAATTAAAAGGAGGAATATTAGCATCCAATTTCTCCACATAGAAGCTATGGTTTGGATATTAGGGAGCATAAACAGAGAAAATAAATAAAAGCAGCAAACAAAGTAAAAAATTATAAAAAGTGGAAACTTGATTCTTCTTAATTAGCCATTCAGGGCTATTGATGGTTTTTAAATACAAGCAGATTCTAACCCTCCTTATCCTAACAACATAGGATCCTAATGATTGATGGATGGTGCTCATTCCATTTCTTTTTCTAGGAAGGACATGAGACCGGTAGAGGAATGCACTGCGGTATTATAACACCATTCAGCCCAATGAAGCAATCTCCCCCAAGAACTTGGTTTGTCATGGACAGGTACTGTTGCAAAGTGTGATTCACCACTTCCGTCTGTTTGAGGATGGTAGGTGGTGCTCAAGCACAAACTAGTGTCGCTCAGTTTAAACAGGGTTTGCAAAAAATTTGGTAATGAATATGGGGTCACGGTACGTACGAGATTAGGACGTGCGAATGCCGTGAAGCTTACAAACAGTTTGAGCAAAGCTTTCAGTAACTTGGGCAGCTAGCAAAAATGGGTGCCTTTGGAAAAGCGATCAACAATGACCAAGATTGTGTTGTGAAGGAGGTATGGGTCGGAGGAGACCTCCAAGCTTCTTGGTTTCAGTCTTAACCTGTTGGCAAGTGGTACATTGGGCTACAAACTGCTAGACATCATGATGTATCCTTTCCCAAGTTAAATTTCACAGTAGACCAATGAAAGTTTTGGAGGGCTAAGAACAATGCGCCCGTGATGGTAAAGTAAGCCTTGCAAGATGGTGTAGGAAGGAAGGGAGGATGGATCCTGAGTAACCTTTTGTATCAAATCCAGCATGTCATGGGGTGGGGTTGGG
>QANU01007790.1:178934-275148 GCA_003254905.1 Nissolia schottii
TAGCGAGTTTACGTGTTAAAATCTATCTACGAGTTTACGAGTTTACCTCAAAATGCACAAATTTTGTAACTTTGTTAGATACTTACCTAAATTTGTTTATATTAGATAATATATATTGAGTTTATTTAGTTAATTTCATACATTTATCATAATTGATCTATGTTTTATTGAACTATAAAATAATACCGATATTGAATAAAATATGATATAACTACTAAGTGTCATGCATTAAGGTGTATTTTATGATATTTCTTTCATTAATTTAATTTTAAGTTAACATTATTCAATTTTAATTATAAATACAATATTTAATCAAGTTTAGTTCCTAATTATATTGCTTATAACATAATTTTTTACGTAGGTAAACTCATACGAGTTTACGAGTCGAGTTTACTATTCGAGTTTGCTGAGACTCCATGAGTTTACTTAAACTCTCGAGTTTGACAACCTTGAACCCAACTAACTCATTCAACCCAAAGGTAGACCCTTATAAGAGGTCGTGATTGTTAGTCATGTGGCAACCAATACCCTGGAGGGGAGGTGAATTGAGTGTTTGAAAACTTAATCCAACTTTATAAAATTATGCATTTTCATGCATTTAAATATTACTTGCAGCAAAATAAGAACAACAAAGATGAAAACCTTAAGAATAATCATATTAAAATAGACTTGCGATAATGTAAAGAGTAAGGGAAGAGAAAAACAAACTCGGAATTTTATCCTGGTTTGGTCACCCCCTGTAGCCTACATCCAGTCCCCAAGCAATCCACTTGAGTTTTCCCACTAGTTCCAATCCTTACAGGTGTTTAGAAAATATTTACAACACTTGAGTGTTTTCACTTCTTGGGATTCCTTACCCATAAGTTCAAGCCACTCAAGAACAAGAGATTCCTCACTCTTGATTCACTTGAGGGATGCTTCACCCTCTTATAATTATTTAAAAATACGTGAGGAAGAATCAGAAACACTCTCTCAATAGAGAAAATTATACAAGTATAAGAATTATAAAGTTTTGCAAGAGATAACTCATTTTGATCCAAAACTTTAATGAAAAACCATTGATGAAAATGAATGATTAAGTGTAGTTTGTACTTGGTTTTTCATACCTTAAATGCTGCATAAACGAGGGTATTTATAGGCCTTAAATCCGTGCAAAGTGATTGACTTTCGGAGAGACACACCCCTTAATGAAAAATCAGCTAGTTTTGGTATAACGGACACTTGTAATCGATTACATGACCTTATAATTGATTGCATGCCTTCAAAATTCTTGTGTAATCGATTACACAATATTGTAATCAATTACAGTATGTTCCAGAAGCATGTAATTGATTCCTTAAACAAGGTAATCAATTACTGTGCCTTTGAAAACATATTTTACCATTTTTTTCACTTTATGCCCTTGATGAAAAACTTTTGTGATGTTATGCTTTATGAAAAACTTGTTTAGCATAAAAAGTTTTGAAATGATTGAATCAGAATCATGGCCAATTAAATTTACCAAGAGAAAGCTTTTGACAAAAGAACTTAAATCTTAAAAATAATATCAAATGAGCGTTTAGACTTTGATCTTTGAGCTCTGACCAATTGAGTATTTGATGAAGAGCATTTCATGAAGTTCATTGCTATTTTTCAATTTTGAATTGCAGTCTTATTAATATCCTTTTGACATCATCATTGCAATTTCATTGAAATTCTTTTGGCATCGTCAAAACCTATAACACATGCATTTGCAAGGATCTCCTAAGAAAGATTTTTCCCATTCACTAGAATTGAACTTGAGACCATTGGTTATATAAGCAAGGCTCGCACTACCTTGATCAACCCCACGCTAAGTTTTTTATGAGCATGTATGGTGACATGAGACACATATTGGTAGAAGAAGAAAAAGGAAAAAAGAAAAAAAAAATGACAACTTTGGCATAATATGGTCAACTTTAGTTTGCTGTCTCTTTGTAAATTTAATGTCCTTGAATGAGCACTTTATATACTAAACAAAATACATTAAATTTACATTAATGTTCAAATAAAACAGAAATAAAAGATGAAAAACTAGAAATGAGTGAAAAAAGAATTCTACTGTGTCAAGCTTGATCTGATACAGTTACAGGCTCATATACATGCAAGTAAGGTGCAATGAATCTGTTTTAATCCTGACTAACTAAATGAAAGCTCACTACCTGTAACTAACAATTCTAACCAAGTCCAACTCGTTACTTTAACTATTAGATGTCCAGCAAACCAAGGAAATAAGTATGAAAAATGATGAACTCATGAGCTTGATGTCTCAAGCATTTCACAGAGAAACTGAATACTCCCTTTTGGAGTTTCATTCAATCGAGTTAAAATGTGAATGAATACAAGCTTTAATTTATATGGCTAAGGTGTGGTAGCTAGGAGCCTAAGCTGGGAAACTTGGAATTCAAGTTAGTTACAATGAAGAATACAAGAATAACTATCCCCAACAGAACTCAACTAACAGAACTTCAACTAACAGAAGCCTAACAAAAACACAACTCCAACTAACAAAGGCTAATCAGAATTTTGGCTAAGCTAAAGCTAGGGTAATTAACAATCGTCACTAAGCTAATTTTGCACTCTCTTCACTTAGAAGTGATTCGGGTGTCAATAAGAGAATGAATGAAATGTCAAAGCCTTGGTAAATATGCCACCCCTTTGACTAGAGGTTGAAATCAACAACCACCTCATGAAACCAGCCTGAGATTTCTCCCTACCAATGCGAAAATCAATGTCCAAATGTTGGGTGTGATTCGGCACCATTGAAAACTCGATTGGCTGCAATATGTAAAGCGCTTGGGCTATCATAGTAGACAACAGTTAGATGTTTGATCTAAATGCCCATGTCCTACAGAAGATAACGGGTCCAATGGAGCTCACAAGTGGTATGGCTAGAGCTCTATAATCACCTTCTTCAAATGATCGTCCGCAATGAATTTTTTTCTTTTGGACTTCCATGAAATGAGACTGACCAAGAAAGAAACAAAGTGCAGAAATAGAACCACCCCAATCTGCATCCCTAAAACCAAATACCTATACAGTTTAACTTCGAGCGAAGTCCTCCATGACACTTTTGAGGAAGTGAACAACCCTCATATCAATTGGCCGTATAATGAGACAATGTAGGTTTAGCCGCAAATTGATTCAATTTTTTAGATGCTAAAGCAACGTCCTACCGGTGTGTAGGATACAATAGTCGGACGATGAGTCTCCTATAAGGAGGGATGCCCAAAGGGGTGGAGGTTAGTATAAAAGCTATCAAAGTAGCATCTCGCTACAACTCAAGACAATACTACCTTTGACAAAGTGAAATCCACTTACGAGAATGAGCCAATTGCAATCCAAGAAAATACCGCGATCTTTGATTCTGAATTTCATATCAGGACACCCTTATTTAACGTGTTGAGATTCATCCAAAGAATTCCATATCATTCACATACTTAAGAAAGGCAGTGAATGTGGATGAATCAGCCCTTATGAACAAAACATGATCTAAATGAGCTTTAGGATAACCACAATAAGGGCATGAGGTAACTTTTCAAACAACTGACAACTAGCTACTTGAGGCCATACTAAGATTTGGTTAATTGGCAAACCTTATTGGGGCCAGAAGAATGGAAACCAAGAGGAAGGATCATGTAAACATCTTCACGAATCTCACCATGTAGGAAAGCATTAACATCTGTTTGATGGAGATGCCAACGAGTGACGACTGCCGAGGCAAAATGTAATTTTATGGCGGTCATCTTGTCTACAAGATGACGTGTCAAAATAATCCAAACCTTCAACCCTTATTGCAGCCTTTAGCGACAAAGTGTGCCTCATTTCGTTCATTTCTACCATCATATTTTCTCTTTATTTTGAACACTCATTTATTGCCTATTAGAATTGCATCAGATAAAAGATCCACCATCTGCAATTTGGTTTTACTTAATAGCTCTAATTTCAGCTTGTGTTGCCTCACATCAACACTCAAATTTAATAGCTTAAACACAAGTGGAAGCTTCAGACTCAGGTAACACAGAGAGAAAGACTTGTGCTGGAGAAATATTTGAGTAGGAAACACAGAGACAACGGTTAAGCCGCTCCTGATGACAAAGGTCGGGGAACAAAAGATGGCTAAATAGGCTGATGATCTCTTTCCAGTAAGAGACTTGGGCAGGTGTAAATGGAGTTGTCGTAGTGGCCATGGGTGAAGACATCGGCGGTAACAGTCATGTGCCAGACATACGGTTAATCAACCCAAAATTTGGATTTCCCCTTGCTAGTCAATTCACCAATCACAAAATAGTAATTGTTAGAACACTTACAATCGGAAGCAGACCATAATCAAGATACACAAAAAATCAAAAACCAGAACCTCACGTTCAATGGGGAGGAAGCCAAACCAATGACCACTTATAAATTACCATATTGTTTCCAAGTTTAATTACTTTAAAAATGGTTTCAAACTAAGCTGAAAGAAGATGAATAAAATAATAGAAAAAGTAGAATCATTAATGAAGAAAAGAGTTCCAAGAAATCAAATTAGCAAAAGGGAGGAACTCTCATCAAAGTGGATGGTAGAGTGATGCCATACTTAAGAATTATGATTTAGGATTAAAGAATAAGGAAAAGAGAAAGATCAGACACAATAACACTAAATATATTATTGATAGAGAATAGGATACAAAAAACTAGCCTAATACCTTCCGATATACTAATTACTAGGTCAAATTGTAGTATTAATAGCACAAACCCAAGTCCACTAACAAAAGACACAAATAACCCTAATTAAACATATTAGAAATATGACAAAATTCAGAAATCCTGAAACTCGCTTCCTTAGAAGGATGTAAGAATTGAGGCTCCCTTCCGCAAGAAACAAACTAAAATTCATCTTTGGGATACTTATCACCTTTTCCTTGTGAGAAAAGCCACTGAAATATTTGAAATAACTTGCTGCCTGAGGGTTTCTGCTCTAGCTTTGCATTACAGACGGTGTCATAATCATACTTCTGATGCGGTGCAACCATTTTTTCCTGCAGAGAAGACTCAGAAATCATGATAGTAGAATAAAAAAACATTACATAATCTGTAAAAATACACTTCAATCCCTAGAACTGTGGATCGTGTGTATTTTGGTCCCTTAAAAAGGCTGCAAAGCAGTCCTTGTACTTTCTCAAATGTGTGATTTACCACCATGACTCACCACCATGACCACACAACCATAGCTGGATACAACCCCACAAGCTTTTCTTTCAAATGGGGAAGAGGGGTTTAGGGTTAGTTTTGAGGAAAATGTTTAGGGTTTAGTGAGATAGGTTACATGTTATACATGTTGTTGAGATATGTTTAGATTATGTAAATATTTATTTTTATAGTTTCCAGATATAATTAGGGATATTATTAGATGTGAATATTTGTATTTTAGGCAATTTAGTATTTAGCAATAACGGTAGAATGCCTATATATTGTAAATCAATTTGTTCTCTCACAAGGTATGAAAAATACATTTAGTTTACACACATATTCTCTTATATTTCTTTCCACTCGGTATCAAAGCTCTAGATCCTGAGCCTGATCACCTTTAGCTACTCCTAGTCTTCATTGCTAGAAATTTTTTACAACCTTAATCCCTGTGTTACCTTTCGTGGTCTTCCAGCCTTCATTGTTGGACCTATTTTATTCCCTGTTTTTGGCTTTGCCCTGAGTTCCCCTTTTTTCTCCCTTCTTTCATATTATTTCTCCTAACTGGGTACTGTTATCGTTGCTGGCCAACTTTCCGACAACTTTTTCGATCAAAAACTCCACCACCAATCTCGCCAGCCAACCCATCAAACCCCATTTCCAATTGACGCCAGACGCACCTCCACGCACCGCATCTATTCCCTGTGCATGAATTAACACGTCGTCACTACTGAAGTGCATAAGCAGTTATCTCTGCCCGCGCATTTCGTCTCCGACTGTCATTGAGCATCCTAGAGCCATTTTCGGCCACCTTTTTCACCATGGAAGATCCACAAAATTCCAACAATCAGCTCAATGTGGTCACTTTGGGGAACTTGTGTGTGTGTTGGGGGAAGGGGGGAAGATGTTCCAGCTCTTCGTAGAGATGAGATTGCACACTTACGGACTCTCCTCAAGTCTTTTAGTAAGTCGTTCGACCCTTGCTCTCTACACTTGTCCAGTAAGAATTTATATTTGCAATTTTTTAATGCTAATCGTACTGTATATGAGGATTTATGGATAGTGGACTTTGATAACTGACTATATGACCTTTCATTTCTCACATTTTACTTCTAATCATCCCACCTTGGGCAAACACCACATCATTATAGCTAATGGTTCTCACGCCTCAGGTGCAGGTTCTAGTGATGTTGCTCTCGACCCTCCCTATATTTACCTAATGTACTTCATGTTCCTCAACTTTCCCATAATCTTATTGCCATACCAAAACTTATTAAAGAAAAAAATTCTGCGGTAACCTTTTCCCCTTCCCATTTTATCTTTTAAGATCTTGCCACGGGGAGGACAATTGGAGTTGCTAAGGAACAAGGAGGGTTGTATTATCTTCTTAATGTGAAAATTGAAGGTAGTGTTAGTCAGAAGATGTTATCCTCTTGTCATAATGTGAATTCAAAATCTCCATCATCACAGGTTTGGTTACACCATAGGCGTCTTGGGTGGAACCTCCTTTTCATTTAATTAAATCGATGTTTTCGTCCCTTTTTTTAAAAGGAGTCAGTTGAGTCTTTTTCTTGTGATGTATGTCAATTTTCAAAACACCATTGCATGTCTTTGCCACCTAATTCTATGTAAAGTGCCGAACATTTTGCTCTTATTCATTTCGATGTTTGGGGCCTTGCTCCTACTGCTAATATTTCTAGCACAAAATGATTTGTTTCATTTATTGATGATTGCACACACTCACTTGGCTTTTTCTTATGAAAGAAAAATCAGAAGTTTTTCAATTGTTTGCTCACTTTTATCATAGGATTAAAACACAATTTGGAAAAATGTTTACATTTTGATAATGGCGAGGAATATGTGAATCAATGTTTTTCTAATTTTGTAAAAGAACATGGCATTATTCATGAACTTACTTGTGTTGATACCCCACAACAAAATAGTATGGCAGAAAGAAAAAATAGGCATTTACTAGAAGTCACTAGGGCTTTTCTATTACAAATGTTTGTACCTAACTCTTACTAGGGTTAGGTTGTTTTAACTGCTACCTATCTTATTAATAGGGTGCCTTCTCGAGTTTTGGGTAATGTTAGTCCTGTTTAATCTATGTTATCACACTTTCCCTATGCCCCTGTTATGCAAAGTTTACAACCTCAGCTTTTTGGGTGTATCGCCTTTGTCCTTGTGCATCATCAACATCGTAACAAACTTGATCCTAGGGCTGTTAAATGCATTTTCTTAGGTTATGCTCCAAACAAGAAAGGGTACAAATGTTTCCATCCATCCAGTCGTCATTTTTTGTCTCCATGGATGTCACCTTAATTGAAACTGAGTCTTTCTTTAGTCCTCGGCTTCAAGGGAAGAGTCCTTTGGAAGCCGAGTTTCTGTCTCCCACATCCTTTATTCCTCTCCTGTCATCAAGAGAAATTCCTTTGGAAGCCCCTGGTTCTGCATCTGATTCCGCTGAAGAGATAGTATCTTCTGTTGCACAACTTGAAGAAGTCACAAGAAAACCTATTTTGTGCATCAAAGGAAAAAGAAACCTGACTTGGTCCGATAACTACTCCAAGAGCCCAAACCCAAGATAAGTACTGAAGGTACTAGTTCTATTCCAAATAATGTTCCTTTGGATATTTGTGAGTCTAACCCAGGTGACTTACCAATTGCATTGAGAAAAGAAAAAAGGACTTATGCCAAGTATCCTATTTCTCAATTTGTCTCTTCTAAACACCTCTCCCTGCAGCACCAGAGTTTTATTACAGCAATTGATTACATACAAATTGCAACGTCAGGGCAAGAAGCTTTAAAAGATAAGAACTGGGTTCAAGCCACGAATGAGGAAATGAGGGCCTTAGAGACGAATGGAACATGGGAGATTGTTGATAGACCAGGAGATAAAAGACCCGTGGGATGTAGGTAGATATACACCGTGAAATATTAGTCTAATGGTACTCTAGATCGATATAAAACAAGATTAGTTGCAAAGGGGTACATATAGACATATGGAATTGATTATGAGGAGACTTTCGCCCCTGTAGCAAAGACAAACATAGTCAGAATCTTGCTCTCTCTTGCATCTCATTTTGGATGGGAGTCAGTTCGATGTTAAGAATGCATTCTTACATGGGAACTTGGAAGAGGAAATTTACATGGAGATTCCTCCTAGGTATGATGTTACCAATGGAAGAAACAAGGTGTGCATGCTTAAAAAGCCTTTTTATGGCTTGAAACAATCCCCTCGTGCGTGGTTCGAAAGGTTTACAAAACAATGGTGTCACTTGGATACAGGCAGAGTCAAGGAGTATACTCTCTTATTTAAGCATACACTTAAAGGAAAACTTACTGTTCTTCTTGTGTATGTGGATGACATCATTATTTCGAGTGATGATTTAATTGAAAAGAAGTGTTTGGAAACAAGATTAGTAACTGAATTTGAAATTAAAGATCTTGGGAAACTAAAGTACTTCCTTGGGATCGAGGTTGCTTACTCTAGACAGGGTATCTTCATTTCACAAAGGAAATATATCCTAGATCTTCTCAAAGAAACTAGAAAACTCGATTGCAAGGCTACATGTGTTCCCATTGAGCGAACTCATCGGATGGGAAATGATGATGAGAGTCCTATGGTTGATAAAACATTATATTAGAGGCTGGTCAGGAGATTGATATACCTAGCACATACCAAGCCAAATTTGGCATATGCTATTAGTGTTATTAACCAATTCATGCATGACCCAAGAGTGAGACACATGCAAATAGTGGATAGAATTTTACAATACCTTAAAGCTACACCTAGAAGAGGATTGTTGTTTAAAAAGGGTAAAAGTTTATCCATGGAAGTATACACTGATATTGACTACGCAGGTTCCCTTGTTGACAGAAGATCAACTTCAGAGGGCGTGTGGTTCGCAGAATTTGCAAATATTTCCATGAATCTGAACTTGGGAATGCAACATTCCTGCATTTGGTTTGTAAATTTAAAAAATAATCTTGGGAAAGTTATAATCTCAGGAATAAAAAAATCCCCACTTCCCTCATTTTTAATCCCACCGTCCCCCATGGAAATGTTAGATTCCCATGGGAAAGGAATGTTTCTAAAAAATGAAATAGACAAATTTACCCTCATTGAAAATTGAAAAACCAACTTTGCTCTTCCTAATTCAACCTAACCCTAACCCTATTCATCATCTACCTCCTCCCCCCCCCCCCAATTTTAGATAGGTTACTCAAGAAAATACCGCCACTTCTCACTTCTCATTTCAGATCTGTTGCCGTCAAGGTCATGCAGCTGCCCTCAAGGTCGCGCAGCCACCAACGCCTCAAGGTCGCACACCCAACCGCGCCTCTAGATCAAGCAGTCGCCATCACATCCAGCTCGCCCAAACGTTGCCGCTTCCACCATGGCAGCTGTGTTTGTGGTGATTGGTGGTATGAGGTAGGGACAATGGCAGCGGTTCTAGGCTTGGTTCTAACCTCATTTGGAGGGATCCATCATCTTGGAAGCCATGGTTCTAGTCTTGAAAGGCAAGAACAGGAGAAGTGGCACGGTTCAAATTGATTACCTCATCTTGGAAGCCATAGTTCTAGTCTTGAATGGTGAATGTGCATCAGGTTGTACCAAGCTTGTTTCCCTTTTGCTTGGTTTTGTTATCGGCAAAGGCAAAATCAAATTCAACGAGTCTTCAGACTTTCCTTAACTTTGATGAGGAATATGTCTGTAAGAGGTGGTGGTGATGCTGATGTGTTCCAAAAGAATTGCTAGGAGTCCAACTTGTATGAGCCTCAAAGAGATCATAAGGGTCAGTTGCCGGGGACTGCCATCATAGACATGGCAGATTGTGGATGATGATGGTTACTGGAGTTGTTGGATAGATGATGATGATGATGATTGTGATTTTTGTGGTTGTTTGGGTTCTTTAACTTTTTAATTAATTTAAAAAGTAGAGTAAATATTTTTTATGGAGTTGTTAAAATAAATATTAGTTATATTTAATTTATATTTAATTATGAGTTTAATGTGTGTAATGATTAAATTTTTTGGTTAAACTGTTAGGGGTATTTTTGGAAAATAAAAAATATTCCCAGGAATGTTAGTGTCAACCAAACATAGGAATAGTTCATTCTCAGGCATATTTGTAAGATTCCTGAGAATTTAATTCGTGAACCAAACACATTTGAAAGCCATTTGTGGGAAAGTCATTCCTGGGAATGCTATTCCTAGGAATATTCGCAGATTCTGACCACACTCCCCCTCAGGTTATTGCATGTTTTTGGGAGGAAATTTGGTGCCAGGGAGGAGCAAGAAGTAGAATGCGGTTGCTCGGTCGAGTGCTG
The DNA here is from genome assembly GCA_003254905.1 of Nissolia schottii. Taxonomy (NCBI): domain Eukaryota; kingdom Viridiplantae; phylum Streptophyta; class Magnoliopsida; order Fabales; family Fabaceae; genus Nissolia; species Nissolia schottii. Next base: position 189,456 of record QANU01007790.1, read on the forward strand.
AGGCAGAGTCTCGAGCTATGGCACAAGGAGTGTGCAAGTTGTTATGGATGAAAATCATATTAGCCAATTTGAAAATAGAATGTGAAACTCCAATGAAGATTTTTTGTGACAATAAATCAGCAATCAGCATTGCTCATAATCCAGTCCTAACATAACTAAGCACATTGAGATTGACCGGCACTTTATCAAGGAAAAGATGGACGGCAGATTAATAGCCACAGTGCATGTTCCTTCGGGAACTTACATGCAAGTTGGGAATGATAGATATCCATTCACCAACTTGAGGGGGAGTGTTGAGATATGTTTAGAATCTTTAGATTATGTTGAGATATGTTTAGGTTATGTACATATTTATTTTTATATTTTCCAGATAAAATTAGGGATATGATTAGATGTGAATATTGTATTTTAGGCAATTTAGTATTTAGCAATAACGGTAGAATGCCTATATATTGTAAATCATTTTGTACTCTCACAAGGTATGAAAAATACATTCAGTTTACACACATTCTCTAATATTTTCTTTCCACTCATATAATCCAGTTAGGGGTAATTTTGTCACAAAATTAACCACGTATCTGGCTCATGACTTGTTCTATTAAAAATGGATGGAAAACTTCACAGAAAGACAATTTAGGAAGGTAGACGAATTGTTTGGCATCATTTTTAAATTCAGGAACCAAAGTGCACATGATCCATAATCCAGGGGGTAAAGTGGCTTTTCCCTAATTAATATTTCACATTGATCATTTTGAGCATTACAGTGGGACTATATTAATACCTTGAATACTTCAAATGGACAGAAATCAGAACCATCGCAACCCTGTGCAATAACACAAAAAACAATGTTATTAATCCACAACAGCATAATAGGATTTTAAATAATCATCAGTCTAATCCTACAATTCCTTAACCATATTTAGCTATACACATTTCACATCTAAACCATTGGTAAATTAAGACAGAAAATTGAATTTATTTAATATTTACATAAATGCGGAATCTTACCGGCATTGGAATCGGATGTTCATTATGCAGCACTTGCACAAAGTACTGGCTTGTAGATTTATCCATAGCAGGACAACTATACAGGATCAACATGTTGTTACCAGCAAAAGGGGCCAGAGTGCTACCCCGCCATTTTCTTTTCTGTGGAAGCTTTGGAGGGAGTTGCAAAGGTTGCTCTGTCTGAATCTTTTTAAACTCTACATTGTTTAAGGACACATATAAGCACACTCTTGTCACTACTTTTTTGGATAGAAAAAGAAATTTTATTGAAAAAGAAGAAGAGTACAAAAGAGGATAACGCATTCCTCCCAAAAATTAACAAAAATTGCATATGGATAAATGATAGGAACTCGTAGTATTAGACAGTTAGACAACGAAAAAAAACCCTAAATCATTGATGTATATGAGCCGAATCCGAGATGGAGTCAGCTTAGGTAAGCTGCATTTACAAGAGCAAAAAAAAGAATGTCCCTGAGTAAGTAGCTCAGCACCTCCCAATTTACACACTATTTTCCTAGCATCCTCCTAACTACTTTATTCTCCATACAAATATACTCCTAACTGAATCCCTAGTCATCCTCTCTTACCTCCACTTTCAATTCGACAACTCGGCAGTTGGTTATATGTGGGTGAGCTCATCTTTCTCTCTCATCTCTCCCCTAGGGTGTTTCTACCTTACATATACCTTGGTTACATTTTGGGTCACACTTTGGGCCCAATAAACAAACCATGGAATGATCATGTCAATCCCTTTAAATATCGGCTCAAGGAAAACCATTAAACAGGCATGAACAGGTAAAAAACTGACGCAAGGACTCTTGTACATTTATTAATGCAAAACAAAACAAATTGTAATTCTTCACATTTATTGATATAAAGACTATAAAAGCCTCACCAGATCCGTCAAGAAATAAACCAAGCAGACATGAGAATGGAACCACAGTTTCAGCATGTGCAAACCGAAGTCTTGCCTTTTCAAAGCTGCCAGGAGCATGTCTTTCTACAGAGTCAATCAGAAATGCGGAAGTGAGAGAGAAGCAATCATTAATAAAGAGATAACTTTCTTATTTTTCATTAACTACAACTTCAAACAATAAACATTGAGAAAGGTAAAAGATTTCAAAATCAGCATGGAGATTAGAGTTTGACCCAAAACACAAGACATGGAAATAAATCTAACAATGAGACCCAAATTATTTACTGTTGAAATATTAAGTAACGTAGAGCCACGGCACAATAGCACGTGGTCACAGTGTAGCGACATAGAGGGTAGGCGCGATTTCAGATCCATCACAAAGTGTTTTTGGGTCGCGGAAATCACAGCCACTATTTGTCCTTGATGACAGTAATCCTACTTTGAGCCCATTTGCTTCACAATATTTTTTCCTTCTCTGAGCCCTAATCCTACTTATCCCTCTTTTGGGCTTGACCATTGCCCTCCTTTCTTCTTCCTCTTCCTCACAGCAGCTGCAACGGCGTTGTGCAGCAGCCGTACACTAGTTTGGATCTGGCAATTTGCAGTGGAAGCTGGGTCAGAAAGCACAAACTCCCACCGTTTGTTCTCTCCGTCCCCTTCTTTCACAAAGATTGCGGCGGCACCACCCCCTGCTTGCTCCTCAGCAACGACGGTCCTTGCTAAGCCGCCCGCTGCTAATGAAGACCCTGAATCTGGCGGTTCAGCTAGTGGCCGTTGATTGACGTAATTAGCAAGACCACCACGCCTCATTGGTGGGTCATCTCTGCCCCCTTTTCCAAGAAATTCCCTCCTCCCTGTATCGTCTATACGAAGTGGTTTGATGTTGCAGATTCCCTCCACCGACCTGCCTGACTCCTCCATTAATTGAGTCTTCATCTATTTTCTTCGGTGGTTCCCTCCCATTCCCAACCTCCATCTCCATTTTCTTGACATTTTCCCCCAACCACCATTATCTCAGAGGAATTTGATTTCTGAAAATCACTTCCACTAGATTTCAGTTATCGAATGTTTGGTTAACCACCACCTCCTCCACTACATTCTCTGTTGCAGGTTTAAGCTTCGCCACCTCTTACTCCTCCCTTTTTTTTGGTTTCTCATCCTTTACCCACATAGGTTGATCACAATCATACTCTAGATGAAAACGTTTGATCATATTCTTCACAACCTCCCACCAGGTATCATATGGGTTGTGGCACTGTATAAACTGATATCAGATGTAAGCACGTCCTTGCAAAGTGCCTATCACTGCTGGTAAGCACGTCCTTGCAAAGTGCCTATCACTGCTGGTAGCTTCTCTGATTCTGGAGTGTGCTCTGTATCAAAGTGTTGCACCAGTTCGATGGACCAACCATAAGCAAGGTCATCGCCCATCAACCACTGAAAGCTTCTTCATCTTCTGATAACTCTCAGTCTATCTCTCCTTCCTATTTTACCTCTCAGATCTGTGGATCATCCTCCTTTCCTTCACTGACTCTATTGCAGTAGCTTGCACGGTTTCAAGCACAGGGCTTCCTAGAACAAGAGCTCTGATACAAATTGTAATGGTACCAGATATTATATTAACTAAATTCAGGAATGGTAACAATTTGGTAGCTCTTCGAGAGGCTGCCTTAGTTTCATATTAAATCTGCCCATGACAGATTGGCTACAATTTACACCCCCAATCCCTTTTACCCTATCATACCTATTCCTAAGTGTACTATCATGGACTACTTCACTAATCCCCAACAGTGAACTCTGGTCCGTAGAAATAGAACCTTGGGCCACATCATGGGCCATGACAATGTGTTACAATGATTTTCTTAGCTTAGAAGATAATGGCTTTTTATCAAACTATGAAAATCAAGTAAATGTCAATAAGAGTGCGTTTGGCAAAGGAAAGAAAATGAAAGTAATGAAAATGAGAGGAAAGAAAATAGAAGGAAAGTTATTTTCTCTTGTTTGTTTGTGTCGAAAAATGAAAGGAAAGAAAAAGATAATGGTGTCAAATGACAATTTTAACCTTATGTCATTATTCTAACCACAAATATTTAATTTTGAAATAAATTTATCTACCAAAATAATATAAATAAATATAATAAAAATTGGCTTGGATAAAAAAAAAATTGGCTTTCCATATTCATATAAAAGCATTTTCTCTATATTTTTAATTTATATTTAATAGTTATATTAGTTAATATCCAATAAAAATAGTTAATATAAACTCTAATATTTGTACACACTACAATTTTTCATACAACTTTTACCAAACCTTCTTACATGCAAGATGATGGTCAATCTTATATCTATACATGTGCAAGAATAAATTTTAATGGGTAGGACTCACTAACTCAAAAAATGGCTGAGATAAAGAAAACAAAAGCTCAACAGAGCAAGAAAGAAACACACACAAAGAAAGATGGGTGATAGTGGAAATATAATAGGTTGATGCCATTTGGTGGATGGAGCAAAAATTGGAGGGTCCCACGTGTAACTTTTTCCTGTTTATTCCTTCCATCGGATTTTCTTAGCTAACCAAACAATGGAAATTAATTTCCATCCACTCAAATTCCTTCCTTTCACTTTCTTTCCATCCAATTTCCCCTCAAACAAACACACTCTAACTGTCAGGTGATATTGTTTAACCATGCTGGACACAGATAGCCATCTATAGCCATGCAGTGAAGTATTATTGAACAAGACATCTTTAACATATATGACTTAAGTGAAATTGCTAATACATATATAAATATTATGAGTTCAATGAGAGGATACGGCATGTGGGACAAATATATATAGTACACACTTAAAGGTACAAAATCTAAACTACCTTCTTTGGCCTTAATAGCTTTTTCCATGGATTGAACAACATCTTCAAATAACGGTATCCCCATTCTGTAATTTAGTGATTTACCGTATCCCTTCAGAATATACACCTCCAAATCATCTGTCCACTCCAGCAATGTAATCTAAGTAAACAAAGAAACTAGCATTTTATGAGTATACAGCATGCTGCACAGAGAGAAAAAATGCAGCCATAGGATAATGCTGTTATTGATTATAATTAGGAAAATGAGGTTAATTTTTTTGGGGCCACTCGACATTAGTAACTTTCTTGGCATTTAGCACAAGCATCAGCAGTTGCCATTTCCCTGTCCTGCTCCTTTGCAGCCAGTTAACAGCAACACCACCTTAATGGAATTTTCAGTTTTCTTACAAGACCAGCAATAAATTATAAAAATATTATAACAAAAATTCTAAACTTGGCATTCTTACATCATAAGGTCAAAACTAGATGATTTTTGTGCATCTTCATAAATTTTTTTTCTCTTCTTAAATAATTACAGACATGTAAAGAAGAAAATGTTGACTACTACATAACAGATTGTATCACAAAATCATAACTACAAATGTACCTCAGATGGGCTGAAAAGACTACATGCTTGATTAGTTATATCCAATAAGGATGCTTCCTATCAAAATAACAACAAATTAGGAAATCAAAAAGAAAGAAAAGAAAATAATCAATCTCCATGGAATCCGAAATGTAATCACCTGTTTACACAAAAACCAGAGAGAAGATGTATCCTGCCTTGTAAAATTCAGCCCATAGCGCCCAACCAGCGCAGATGTAATCTCATCCAGGATTGGTTCCTTAAGTTGATCAACTGCAGGTTGCTGCCTTTTCCTTATATCCTGCAATTGGTTCTCAGTTAAGAACACTAAAGATCACAAAAATGGCACACACACACACACACACACACATAACTCACTTTAAACCTACGATAACCTTTTTCATGAGGCAAACACTGTTTTTACAGCGTTAATTGGCCGCTATAGCAGAAAAAATAGCAGGTTTTGAGCAAAACGCTATTTCCACTATTCCGCTATTATGCTATTGATAACACTAAGAAATCAAAGAAGGCCTACAACATACCTTGTAGTTATGACAGCAATCATGAAATCTCAGCAGGATGTCGCTAGCACGGCTTTCAGTTGTAACAGCAAAAGCTCGGTGATGCCCAGGTCCAAGACTTCCGTTGCCACTGAAAAGCCCCATTCCAAATGCCACAGCACTAGCTGATGCTCGAGGAACCTATTTGCAGAAGAGTGATGCACATGTTATATATCTCTTTAGCATCCTAACATAAAAGAGAAAATCCATGTCAATGCTGCAGCAGCACTGCAATGCAACTAATCATCATCGCATGTTAGCATCCATTCATCAATTCAAAACAACAGTAATACCATTTTCTTTATCTTTGAGCATGCGAACCAATTTTTACTTGCCAAACCCCAAAACTATCAGCACATATTGACCTAAGAAGAAGTTTTCAAAACTGTAATTTACCTAGATGAAGAAAAGAAAATTGAGGATAAACCCACCTGAGTTGCCTTTATAGGATATACATCTGGGTGGTATTCCTCATCAAACAAACTTGGAAACTTTTCTCTAATCCTGATTCCAAGATTATACAACTCTTCCTCTCCTTTGCTAGTCAACTCACCACCCTTAAGCCTTCCTTGCCAAGGAGATTCCCATCCATTTATCCAGGAGGGAACTCTCTCCAAAGGCAAATTTTGCTCTTCTGCATCCCTTACAAGAACTTTCAGACGAGCTGACAAGTTATCTAACTCTCTTATCCTTTTCTTTGTAGGAGAGCGAGTTCCATGCCTTGCCTGGGAACATAAACCATCCTTTCTTATTAGGTCAAGAGTGCATCCAGACCGTTTAGAACGAATCAACAATAACAAGCTGTACATAGTAGAAAAGATTAACCATTCATTCAGCAAAGCTCTACATTACTTGTGCAACAAACCATATAAAAAATACAAAATAAGAATCACTGCAAAAATTACAAGAATTCAAGTATATTGGAATGCATCCTTGATCACAGATGAAACCATTGTCCCCACACTGTTGAGAAAATTACCACAAGATTTAAATGGAATGGAACACATCCTTCAGGAATATTAGAGGGTATAAAGTTATCGTCAGCAACGTCTTTCACAACACCATATCTGTTGAGAAAATTAAGGAGCAATTTAGTCAATTAGAACCTGTTTAAAAATTAAGTAAGTTCAATACTTGAGCAGCAAGAAGATATACCGTAACAGGTCCCACAAATTGTTCAATAATGAATAAAGTACATAGAAATTACACGAATTTGTTCTGTCTACTAGTCCAAGAGATTTTGATTCGGTAAATTGAAGAATACACAAATATGGACGAAAACTAGAAAAGTTGCGAAATAAACTGAATCAATAATAAAAGTAAATAAAAAGAAAAGGAGAAATTTCATTTTGCGACTGGGTATTGAAAGAGAGACCTGGAGACAGTAGAGAGATGCTTGCGAACATCAAAAGCTTCTAAGGCATTTGAGTGGTTTAACACAAGAAGGAATATTAGCAGAAACAAAGCCATCACGGCCTTCTTCATTTTGGCTCGGTTCCACTCTGAAAAAACCCACTTCCTGCTTCCGCTTCCGAATTGCAACCAACAAAACCGGATTAATGCGCTCCTCCTACTCAACCAAAACACAGCTCAATGGTCATCATTGAAGTCATTTTGCCCATGGGGAAGCTTCATTTTAATCTTATTAATTATTTGAGCTTTTTTTTTTTATTATAATGTCTACTATCAAAATGCAGTTATTTTAAAACATATTCTAAAATTATCCATGTTTTGTATGACTTGATATTTTTTATTATTATTTTTTAAAAAATTGTCATTCCGGTTGACGAGTTCTTCGTTGGCAAAGTTGAGCAACACCTCCACCACCATGGCAGCATTGAATTATGCTATATATTTGCATACAATAATATACATACGTGTATATGTATACACATATATATTATTTCATATATTATATTATTTTATATATGTGTCAAAATTGAATTCTACAAAATGAAATAATTAGTCTTAATAATAAATAGAATATTACAACTTTACACTTATTTTTTTTTTCTTTTTTAGTGTAAAATGTTGAATGAAAAAAAATTAAAATCCCAAAAAAATTGTGTTTCTTTTTTATTTTTCAATTATTTTTCTTTCAATTTTTTTCCAAACAATTAGGGGAAAATAGGTTTTCATTATTTTGTGTGCAAATGTATAACATGATTTAATGTTAGCATAGTGGTCGATGCATTAGTCTATAGCTTTGATGTCTTATATTTGAAACATGGTGTGGACATTTGTGCTCAACTAATTAAATAACTTTTCTTGTGACTTTAGGCAATGCTTGGGAAGCGTTGTCATCACTCAAATTCAAGAACTCACCACCAAGATTAGCGATTTTAAAATTACAATAAAAAAATGTCACATCATACAAAACAAATATATTTAATAATATGTTTTAAAACAGTGGTATTTTGATAGTAAGTTTTGTAAACAAGCATCAAGGACTCTATTAAGAGCATGATAACTGCCATATTGTGATACATCTACCAAATTTGAAATGTGACTTATCTAGTTGACCATTGTTCCTCACCAAAATTTTTCTAATTTGGTTGTCTCAAGCACTACCACAAGGTAGCAAGTGCTAGGGGAAAAATCATCATTCATCACATCTTCAAGCCAAGCATCAAAATCTGTTGAGCTAGGTAACACTAGATGATGCAGACCTACATATGCTACTACATATGCCATTACTCCTTGGACTTTTGGAACCAAAACATATCCTCTTAGTACAAGACATCAACATATTCTTTCTAAAGCTTCTTCAACAGCTCCATCCAAGCAACAGAATCCCAACTCTCAATCCTTTTCTCCAACCCTCAGATTCTAGCCTCCAGTTCCTATTTCCTTCTCGATATGCTCCCAAACATGTGTTTGTTAAAAAAGAATGAATTATCCCTAACAACCTCAAAAGAAGCGTGAACTATTGGCCTGTCACGCATCCAAGCTTCTTGAACTACCTAATTGTAGTCAAGGTGGGTAGCCCAAGCTGCTTGAAACCTAAAGGGATGGATACCTTGAGTTTGCTCAACCCCGTGACACCTAAGGAGAAGGGGAGAGTGACGGCATGCAATCTACTCTGGTTTTCTGCATAAGGCTCTAGGAAACGTAATCTCCACTACCCATATGCTAAGCTTTTGTCAAGCTTCCGAGATATAAGTCTCCCCACTCGAACTCTACTAGACCACGTGAACTTACACCCAGCAGCCCCTAAGTCAATCATTCCACAATCCTCTAATAACCCCACAAAGGAACTAGCACGAGCTTGTTGGAAAATACCCCCTTATACTTCGATGGGAGAAGAACCTCATTGAAATCACCTATCCATAAATAAGGCGACAATGTTGAACTCCTAAGACTCCTCAAAATTAGGATGGCATAGACTACACTACATGTCCATATTGCTATATCTGTGTCAATAGAAAAAATGATCATGTGAGAGTTAATATCAAGAACCGTGCATTGAGGAGCCATAATACTCTTCAACATCTACATCCCACCACTTTGCCCAGTAGCCTCAGTGATCCCCACCTTATTATACCCCAACCTCCCACACCATTGCTTAGATTGAGAAAAAGCAGAACGGGTAATAGTTTTGATTGATACTTCCTAACCAAATTCCTATAATGTTGACGACCCAACTTATTCATATCCCCTTTGATATTCCAGCTAATTATAAAGAAAGCTATCAACAAAGATCATAGAACCATTTGCTCCTCATGTTGGACGCAACATCCCTGCTTAGTGGGGTATCAACTTACTTCTTAACCTGAATATCATGATGCACCATCCGAAGAACATTTTCATCCTCCATAAAAGGAAACTCCTTTCCCTCATCCTCCTGATTCTCCACCATAGGATCAGTAAAGATGTTACACTCCTCCACAATCTTCTCATTCTGCCTATATTGGATGACTTCAAGTGGATCCCTTGGTGGAGAGATGCCAAAATAAGCTGGTCTCAAGCACTTATTCTACACTTTCTGGATAGTCAAGCTCGCCTGCCCCTCTGCCATGTCAAAGTTTGGCCTGGGACGATGGATAGTTTTCTTTTCCACCCTGAATTGTATCGGTACAGATGTTGCATGAGGTTCTTCCGTTTGAATGTTAGGGTTGGTGACGTGTTGCACCTAATTCCTGATATTAGGTCCTACTTTAGAGTCTCCAGTAGGAACATTCCCTTGATTCCCTCTAACATTGGGCCCACAAATAGAATTAAAGTGCAAAATTCCATGATTACCCTAAATATTGATGGGCCCCTTCTTCTTTCTATTTCTTCAGCAACAACGGTTACGATTAGATTACCAACCTTCTTCCTTTGCCAATGTGTCCTTCTATTTCTTATGAGTAACTAACTCCGTGATTCTAGCTTTCCCTATCGAACCTTCATTATTTCGTGGATTCATTTTCCAAATTGTATTAGGTGTTACCCAAAGATTAGTTCTTGATTGTTACCTTCAGTAACTGACCCATGATTCAAATTCAAATTTGTCCAGACTGGTTGAAATCCAATCGTTGACATCAGTAATGGGGGATCTTTGTCGTCGACCTTACATTCCATCCTTGTATGCCCATAACAGTGACAAAAGTTACAAATGAGGTAAAGACTCTCATATTCCACCTCATACCCAAAACCATCCACCAAGATCATTACAATAAGGAGTGACAAGTTGATCTCTACACAAGCTCGGACAAATCTACCACGTTCAACTTCTTTCGTCGCCAAGTCTACCTTTACGAGCTTTCCTACAACTGAAAAAATCCATCGTATAGCTTTCTCGTGATAATACCGTATGTTCAAACTGTAATACATGCCCAAACCATAGTTGTCCCAAAAGCTTTCTCTCATAGACGAAATGATGGAGTCCACTCCTTAACTGCTTAGTTGTTAGTCACTTATCATCCATGGACCACTGCTGATGCCTTGTCCCTATCTTCTACCGAGTCAAACTTGACTAGAAAATAACCAAATATGACATCCATTAGATCATATCTTCCCTTCATTCACCACACTATTTTCTACCTAAAGGACATGGTTGTAAAGCGAATAGGCTTGCCTAAAAGCTTCACTACTATAACAGTCTTATAAGGCTTAAATAAGGCTTCCTTCCCCTCTTGGGGAAAGTCAACTTTTGGTAGGGTAACATCACCTTGCTTTCCCTAAATGGTAGCAAGACGATCACTATCCAACTCATCCACAATGGCAAGAGGTTTAAGAGTCACCACCCCAAGCACCTAATCACTAAACAAAACCTGCCAGGTTGCCGACACTTCCTCCACACCATGTAATATCTCGCTTTTTTAGCATTTGCTATTAATTATACATAATTGAACCATATGGTCATAGTGCATCAAAATAGTTAGTTTATTATAATTTAAATGGTCTAGTTTTCCACCAAGCGTTACTGTCGTTAGTTTATCGATTTTTCGATCTGACATTTAGCCATCAAGTCTTATTAGGTTAATCTTCTACCAAAGACCCATAGAAAAGTCTCAGGATATGTTCTCATTGCTTTAGAGAACCTTAAGTTTTGTCATCATTACTAATCATTACTATGCGATGACTCTGTAACTTTTAACACTCCGTGAATCAAAATTTTGGTTTTGCGGTTCGAACTTTCCCATGTGTTTTTGGACATGATTTTCTCTTTGCCTGAGGTCTATCAAAGACGAAGGACAACTGTCAAGCTCTCTTTTATAGTGTTTTACTTATGTTTACCTTTTTACACTTCTTTTTAACCTCGTGCAGTCAAGTGTGTTACGTTTTAGTTTCTCGAAGAACCTCGAACCATGTAATGAGCCTTAGTTTGCCATGTCATCACCACCCCTTGCCACCTCAAGAAAAGTGGCATATTGCATGTCACATGGCATGTCTCTTGAGAGACAAGTGGCCATTCAAATACTGCGCACCAACCCACCCTAAAAAACCATCACTCTTCCCCTTATCCTTTCATCATCATCCTTTATTTTTTATCCTCTATCACCAAAACCACACACACACACACTCATACACCACCCACCTCGTCATCTCTCCCCCCTTCATTCTCTTTATCACTCATCAATCACCCGCCATTGAAACTTCATCCTTTCATCATCATCATCACCCTTTAAAGCTCCCACCACCACCATAACCTACACATGGCCTTCTCCTCCTCTCCACTGAGACCACCACCTTAGTTTAACCATCATCATCATCACCATTATCACCTTCATGATCATTGTCATCTTCACCATCGAGAATACTAGCCATCACCATCTCCTCATCTAGACGTCACCACCATCAACCTCATCATCATAGCCTCACTATAAGCACACCATCCTTCTTTCACCATGGTCGTCATCTCATCGTCATAACCTCACCATAAATATCAGCATGTTGCATGTATATGTTAATGGATTTCATTTATTTAGCTATTAATTGTCAATTATTTTATTTATTTCAGTTGTTAGTTATCAATTATCATAATCATGTTATTTTAATTAAATTGTTTTCATAGGAGTAAGATCTAGGATAGAACTATAAGTCAACGACAACTTACGTTGACCCTAATATACCTTGTATGATAGTAACTTAGAATATGATTCATGTAGAACTAAGGCAAAATCGTAAAACCTGGACATGGCAGTGCATGACGCCCGGTGTCATGTATCACATATAATGTATAATGTATCATGTATGATGTCATGTAGATTAAGGCAATGCCGTAAAGCCCGAACATTAACAAGAACAACTAAACTATAATGATCGGATTCGTCTATCTAGATACCTACTCATCTATTATTGGTTTTAAATGTTTAACAAAAGCTTTATTATTATGATACTATGATATTTTCTTGTGTACAATATTATTAAGTATTGCATATGTATGTCCATGTTTTGAAACGTCGTGTAGGTGATCGCTCGCTCACTGGGGTCTTCCCAGATTTTTCACCCCTCAACCTCCCCCCTCTAAATGTAGGTTAAGATGTATAAGTAGCAATGCATGGAGATCATGATTAATTGCAGCGACGTTAGGATCCCGTGGGTCAGTAGTCACCTTAAGGTGAAGCTAACTATAGGATATGTCAGATTCTATTCTAAATTTGTAATTGAGTCAGTCTAAAGTGCTCCAATCGTATACAAGTAGGATTTTTCAAACTAGTCACGTATTTTACATATATAATTGTATTTATTGTAAAAATATTATGCTTATTTAGAAAAAGGAAAGTTTTTATTTGTTTTAATTAAAGTTAAAATATATTTTTTATGAAAAACATTTTTAAGATACTTTCGTAAGGGAACTAGTTTGTTGCGTTTCAGTAACGATTTTTGAGTTGTTACAATTTTCTTAATACCCGCATAAAAAGAAAGTGAACAACTATTTTAAAACTAGGTATGACAAAGGTGGCGGGGTGAGGTGAGCTACTTTTTAATGCAAGCCAAAAATTCATGTTTGCCCTACATTTTTGCTTGGCCCATGAATTGGCAAGTTGGCCAGCGAGTTTGAATAAAAATTTAAAAAATAAAAAAATTTAACAATGTAACTAAAATAATATATACTATACCCAAAAAATAAAAATAAAAACGCATATATAATAACATAAAAAAACTCCATGGACAAAAACTAAACCATATTTACATGTTTAAAATAAATCAACACAATGTATTTATTTATTTATTTATTTTTGTCTATTCAGCTCGCGAGGTAACGCGTCCCACCCTTATTCCGCGAGTTAAAAAGTCATTTTTGCCATCCATATTTAAAACGGAGGGAGGAAAGCTTGAAGCATAGTTTTGGTCACGACATTCGACATTCGGCATTCGGCAATGATAATTGCCTCACAAAGTTGTCTGAAATCCGAGAGTAGGACCCACATCGACAAGGACACTATACAGCAGCTTAAGCATTACGTGGGTACTGACCGATCTGCTCCTATCTATTTGTACGCACAGTGTCGCTTTGTTCTGTGCCTCAATTTTGGAAAGAAAAAATGAAAAAGAAAAGAAAAGAAAAAGACTCAAACTCAATAATTCAAAGTCAATACGGACAATTCAAAGATCAACTATACCTTCATGCTTAACGTGCACCCCAATCCAATTCTCAATTTCACTTTGATTTTTCATTCATTACAAATCACAAATCGGTAAATCACAACATTATTATTCCTGTTTTGACCAAGTTTGGTGTTTCCACATTTTGGGTCTTCCTCTCTTCCACCACCTCATCGATCCACACGGATTTGTTTGGAGACAGACAAAGGGAGCGTCACCAGAACAAAAAGATAATGCTCTTTTCTTTATTGTTTTGTTTTTGCTTTGGAGAATAGGGAAAAAGGTGGCCCATTTATTTAAATAACGGTAATTTGGAAAATGAGTGGTACTAGTTAAAATGGCTTTTGGCTAGAAGGTCCAGATAGACAATTTCTATAGTGCGGTGTCTGTGAAGTCTTAAGTCCTTGTCACAAGATCGTTTTCCTTGCTAAGGACTGAGGAGCTTGGAGGGAAGACCCTGAAGCGTTTAGAGAAAAGGTACGACCCTATTCCTGAGGACTCAGTTGAGAATTCTATTTAAAATTTTTGGAATTTTCTTTTTTGCCTGTGCATCCTTGCTGGGAATAGGGAAGAGTGTGCTTCTTGTTTCTGATAGAATTTCTAGTTTTGGAGTGGGGTTTGGTCTTGGAAATTTTTAGATTTTGATTCGATGCGGGCTGAATTTTCAGTGGAATTGTGGTGAGGTATGTATGGTTTTATAATTAATGATTTGGGGTAGTTTGTCTGTCAACATTTTTGAAGGATTGTTGCGTTGAATTTATTTAGAAAATTCCGAATATATGGCTTCTATTTTTAAGTTAGCTTTTAGATGCTTCGTTTTTGCAAAAACTAGTTCATTTTGAAATGAACTGCAACAGAATTAAGCATTGTAGTGGCAAGCTATGCATGTCTAAGGATTGTAGATAGGAAAAGCTAGGAATGTTATCTGTTTAGTATTTGGCGTGAGAGACACACGGAAGTTGTTTCTGGTGTTTTTGTTGGTGATTAGATGTTGTTGAATCAGAATAGAGGAGGAAGATGCCTATAATTTGTAGAAAAAGAAATCGAAATTCCGGAGATTTTTTGATCTTTTGCTTCTCTTATCACATATCTCCTGAGTTCTGCAATGTCTGGTAAAATGAGAAGGATAGCAAGGAAATCAATACAACAATGAAATGCTTCCACGAGTAAGAATTAGAAATTGGTATGAAAGGAAAAAATGGATAAAAGTAACGTGTTAAGTAATAAACTGGGATAATTGATTCTCATCCTTTAAAATAACCACCCTTGTACTATCAAGAAAAATCTTCCAGTGCCTATCATTTTGGTACTTCCTTTTATTTGCACTTCTTCAATTCCTTGGTCAACTTATGTGCAACGGCACTTTGTTTTTTTGTGTTTCCACTGTGGAACAGCACTACCAAGAAAAGAGCATGCAAGTTCCCTTCTTGTTTTCTTCTTTTACCAAACCCCTAATAAAATTATTGGAAGGAGCTGTAGCCTTACCGATTACCAACTACTGATTAAGGTTACTGTCCTCTAGTGGTGTGCATTGATGCTAGGAATTGACCTAATTTAACAGTTGAATTGTTGACTGATTATTTAGTTTACCAATGTTGTATTAGTACCCAAAGAATGGCTATTTCTTCTTCCACTGAAGCTTGGTTTCTACCTTACTTTCAGGACTGCCTGCTGATTGTTGAATCAAGAGGGTTGGTAATGGATGAATTTACCGATAAAGTTCAAGGTGGCATATATGCTGCAGATGCAGCATTTAGAAAATTCTACTCAGTTGAGGGGCTCTCGGCTAAAGAAAATGGCATGCAAGAACTCGAGATATCCCTGCAGGCTTTAACAGAAATAGATTTTCGCTTAGCTTATTCTTCTGAGAAGCTTGTGAGCTTGCATGTACTTTATATTTATCTGCTGGCCCGGGAAAATGACCTAGAAGCAATGAATTCAAAGAATAACTGCATCTTGACTAACTTTGAGAGGGCAATGACATTTGATCTATTGTCTGGAATTTTAGATTCAGAGGTAAGAGAGCTGGACAATTTCATGGACACTCTGCAGGAAGAAATTGTTGATGCTCGTCATAAAATATTTTCATGCAGACATTTGACTGAAGTTTGTGATATGATGGAAGAGAAACTGCATGACTCTGAAGAGTCTGTGAAGCAGTTTCAACAGCAGTTATTGGAGTTGAAGATGCAGTCATCCCAACTACAGAACACCATTATAGCTTTTAAACATGAGAACTGTAAGTTCAACTTTCAGCTAACTATTTTTTTATTGTTTTTTGTTTCAAAAACTTTATTCTCAGGTTGTAGCTCTTTTCCAAGTTTTGGATGACTGATCCATGTAAACAGGGAAAATGGGGAAGGCCTTGAATTTATCAGAAAACGGTCAACTGACAGATATGAAAGCGAAATCTAATGATCAGATGTCTGAACAACGGAGATACATTCTACGAATGCTTGAGAAGTCCCTCGCAAGGGAGCTAGATCTTGAAAAGAAGCTAGCAGAGCTGAGAAGAAATGGAGAGCTAAAGTTGAAACTTCATTACACGGAACAAGTGGCATTCCGTATGGAAGAAGCAGCAGAAGTTGTTTGGGGAAGATTTCTAGAGGCAGACAATGCTGTGGAGGTGCTAATGGGGATTTCTAAAGGTCTAATGGGGCGCCTCCAAGTAACCGAGTTCAACCTTAGTGGTTCTATTCACCGAGAAAATGAGCTGAAATCAAAATTTCAAGATTTCATAGAACAGCTCAAGGCCAAAGATGCTGCTATAGAGAAGCTTGAGAGATGTAAAGTTGAAAATGTTCAGGTAAAGTCTGAAGTATTGGCTTTCACGGAAAAGGTTAAAGTTCTTGAAGAAGAACGAAAAAATTTTGAGCTTCGGCTAAATTCTATGATTGCGGAGAATGAAACATGCCAAGAACAACTAATTGAAATGGAAAATTTTGCTGATTCTCTGAAAGAAAGCATTGACATTGCCGAAAATCGGGCTGAGACTGCAGAAGCAAAGGTTACACAATTAACTGAGACCAATTTGGAACTTACTGAAGAGCTGAATTTTCTTAAAGGGAGTGCTAGTACTGCAGAGAAGAAAGTCGGTTCTTTGGAGAAGCAACTAAGGGAATTAGATATCCAACTGCAGAATGCAAAGTCGTCTTCTGAAGCAAGTCAAGAGCAGCAGAACATGTTATACTCAGCAATATGGGATATGGAAATATTAATTGAAGAGCTAAAGTCAAAGGTTTCAAAAGCCGAAAGTAAGAAAGACAGTGCAGAAGAGCAATGCATTACACTTTCTGAAACTAACTTAGAACTTAATAAAGAATTGGATCTCCTGAGGTCAAGTATGATTAACATGAAATCATCTTTGGCTCAAGCAAGAAGTTTAAAATTATCAAGTGCAAAAGAAATTAACACCAGAACCAATTGTATCATGGATATGGTAATGCAACTAGCCACCGAAAGGGAGCGAATCAATAAACAGGTAATGACTTCTATATTTTCCAGCTAAATTTGAATCTAGTTTCAATGTTATTTCATTTAGAGAAAAGTACTATTTTGATCACTGAAAGATATATATTTACAAAATGGGTACCCAAAAGGTTAATTTTCTCAAATGACTAACTCAGTGTTTTATCTCAATTTGGTCCTTCTATACATATTTAATAGATTTGGCTCTTCCATAGTGCTAGGTGAATTTTAGAGAGTAAACTATACAATCATAACTGTTGATGAGAAAATCAAGGGTCAAGAACTATATAAGATACAAACACCCGCATGGTAGATCCTGTATGTGGCATAATCTATTCCCTAGATTTTTCCATCAAAAGTTAAGATTGTGCAGTTTACTCTCTATAGTGCACCCCACACTTTAGTGGAACAAACATATTTCATACACTTTCATGCAATATCTGTTCACCTTAAATGTGTATGCTAAGACTTAGTTGTAATGAATTAAAATATTCACGGACTCAATAAAAATCAAGAAATTATACTTTGAAGGACCAAATTGAGAAAAAGTATATGTTATGAGGACCAAAACATTAGTTTCATCTCTTTGTTTATATTCTTAGTAAGGGTGTTAAAGAAAATTTATCTATGAAGGCTCTCTTCATTGTCACTTGAATTGGGAGAAAGTATTGGTAATAGAGATAGCGCATTGGCAGCCATTGGTTCCACTCACTATGTTTTGCATTAGAAAATGAATTAGTAACTTACCGAAGGAGTTGGGTTCCCATAGTAACATGAAAATAAGTTGTCATTGCTTATGTAGTTTTTTTTTTTTTTTTTTTTTTTTTTTTTTTTTTTTTTTTTTTTTTTTTTTTTTTTTTTTTTTTTTTTTTTTTTTTTTTTTTTTTTTTTTTTTTTTTTTTTTTTTTTTTTTTTTTTTTTTTTTTTTTTTTTTTTTTTTTTTTTTTTTTTTTTTTTTTTTTTTTTTTTTTTTTTTTTTTTTTTTTTTTTTTTTTTTTTTTTTTTTTTTTTTTTTTTTTTTTTTTTTTTTTTTTTTTTTTTTTTTTTTTTTTTTTTTTTTTTTTTTTTTTTTTTTTTTTTTTTTTTTTTTTTTTTTTTTTTTTTTTTTTTTTTTTTTTTTTTTTTTTTTTTTTTTTTTTTTTTTTTTTTTTTTTTTTTTTTTTTTTTTTTTTTTTTTTTTTTTTTTTTTTTTTTTTTTTTTTTTTTTTTTTTTTTTTTTTTTTTTTTTTTTTTTTTTTTTTTTTTTTTTTTTTTTTTTTTTTTTTTTTTTTTTTTTTTTTTTTTTTTTTTTTTTTTTTTTTTTTTTTTTTTTTTTTTTTTTTTTTTTTTTTTTTTTTTTTTTTTTTTTTTTTTTTTTTTTTTTTTTTCAAAACCAAACTACGAAATGCTGACAGGACGTTGTAATTCTTATCACTGTTCTTCATGCAGCTAGACACTTTAAAGAAGGACAATAAAAATTTGTTAGAAAAGTTAAAGGATAATAAAAATGGTGCCCTTCTAGATACATGCAACAGTGGACTTAATAACAGAAATGAAGATGAAGCTTCCAACATTGACTCAAGCAATGGTAGCTGTACAAAATCATCTGATGAAGAAGGAGCAGATCCCTTTAACAAAACCTTTCAGGCAGGTACTTCTTAGTTGGTCTAATCGTTTTTACATTCTACTTGTTGACATGCATAGATGATGTTGATATGTGAAAGCTGGTCGTTAGTTAAATCTAGGGGTTTTTGTAATGACTCTGCTCCATAGCACGTGTCTTTAAAAACATATACATACATGTCAATTGACTCAATGCACCTTTTATTGTTTTTGCTTAGAGAACAAAACTAGAAATAAAAATGTATTATGATCTCAAACTATCCCCCTCTACATTCTACTCTATAGGTTATGCTTTACATAATTTTCTGAAAATGCTCAACTTAACAATATATTATTTTTATGTGCTTAAAACAAGAACCTGACATACTTCATATATCAGCATTCCATTGTGCTTTTTTTACTTTTCATTGTAAGCACTAGTTAGCGTAATGCACCCTAAATATTACATCTCTGAAAGACATGATTACTTAAAATTATACCAAGGATAAGTGTACTTCGAACAAAGAGGGCTCTTCTATTAGTACATTATTCCATTGGTAAGTTACTAAGTTGCATGAATATTTGACGCTCTTGGCACCCAACGATGGCACTTATTAGCTAATAATAAAAGGAATATTCTTTTGTAGCTGTGATGTGATGAGAATCTTTAAATAAACTGATCCTTGTTTAATCATCTCAAAGTATCCATAAGCTAATTTTTTGAGTTTCATGGTTATCCACTATCATCCAATTAGATTTTTTGATATGCTTGGCTTTTGAAGGGGTGATAGAATAGGTCAACTATTTATGCTAATATGACAAGATTTGATTAGTTGACAATGTAAAAATGCTTTACTGTTAGTGGATAAAAATTCAACTCTTTGTTTTACCATACATTGATAGAATTGATAAATACAAATATAAACTGTCTCTAGGTTCGGTCATTTTCAATTTTAAGTTTGTCTGAGGAAGAAAATATCGTTGAAGCAAATAAAAGGCTGAGGTCTTCCAGTATGTCATTGTAGAGACCAACTAGTCAAATAATTCTATGTAAGAAGGAAACAGTTACTAGCTATTAGGGCAGTTAGAAGGGAGGAAAGACTATATTAGGCTGTGTTCGGAGAGACAGGTGTCTAGTCATTCAACGAGAATTTCTCTAGGGAGTTGAGGAGCTCATTCTCTTCCTCATAACTGCTGGTGCAGGGTGTGCTGAATTTTTTAGGGTTCTTGGGAATTCCCAAATCCCGTTATCAATAAAACAAGTGATTTTCTTTCCAAGATCTCTCTGAATACCAGTTCCAACATATTGTCCCTTGTTATAGTGTTTCATTCTATTCAATTTTACTATCCTTAACCCTATATAATGTTTGTATGAACAATGGATTAAACATATTTTCCTGCCTGTCATCTTTCCTATGTCTGAAAATATTATTATCCTCTGGCATGGCTGAGTCTACCAAGCCTTATAAGTGGTAGCCTTGCTAACCTAATGAAGCTTCCCAATCATTTTCTTCCTTGCATGAGTTAGTCAGTACAAAAACATAAGAAAACTAATCATTTTCTTCTGTATAGTAGAATGCTAACTACTCGTGTTCTAGTTTGCTTGCTTATTAAATTAATGGTGCTTGCCATGGCAACTCTTTAAGAAGTGAAGCATAATGCCCCCACATTAATCAATATACAATTGGATTTTTGCAATGGTATTTTTTCCTCATTATTATATAGGGTATCCTGGATGGATTTTTACAAGTTGCTGTGGAGAAATTGCAAATTAGAGAATTTAATTTATGTCACTCTGAAAACTAGAAATATCGGATCTTGCATTATACAATATAAAGCAAATTTCAAGGTCCACTTTTTGTTTGGCTTCATTATATAATATTTTTCCTTAGATCCTAAAGCTTCTTTTTCTGTTTCTATTATTAGGTGGGTGAACCATCAGAAGGGGCAAGCTCTGAAACACTAGTATCATCTATTTCAGCAAACAAATCTTCAAACTGGAGGAAATATGCATTTCTTTCAATGGCAATCATCATCCCACTGGTTTCTGTGATAGCCTTCTTGTTTGACAAAGAAACGTTTTGCTTTCTGAAAGATTTTACGGCTAAGTTATGACCTAGCACGTAGAAGATTTGTTTGTGCAGTTGTACTTTCCTCGTAAAGTCCTTTGGCTTCTGTATTGTATATTCATGTGTTTATGTAATCCTAGAGCTGTATAAGCGTACATTATTATTAAATTGTAGATTATTCAAGCACGAGTGGTTCACAGGTCGAAAATTTCTGTTTAATACTGGGCAGAGTTTCTGTTGGTGCACTAAATTGTTTGTTTTTGGATTTGGTTGCTTCAATTTTTTGTGTATGGAAAATTTTATTGATTTTCAACCCAATTAGAGTATTTGTGGTCTCTCCCCCTATCCTTGAATGTTGCATGTTCTCATGTAACTCCCACACTTGTTACTTAGCACATATGAAAAAATTTACCATAATTCTCCTAAGTCCTAAAGTTAGGTGTATCATGGTTTTTCTTAGTTATCGACTTGTATTGTGCTGATCAATCAATAGAAAGGCTAATAAGACTCAAACGAGCTGGTAAGGGTCAAACATTCAAGATAGGTTAATGTGGATACGTAGGTTAAAAACACAAGAAATGCCACAATCACATCACATATCATGCATAATGGTGAAAGTGCAATGCAAAGCATCAGGTAAGTTTTAGACTTGATCTCTAGTGAGTGTGCACACAACAAAGAAAGGTATGGCATGTAGTGCTGCCATCATATGAAATGCTCATAAGCTCACTAGGTATTTTCATTCAATTAATCAAAACATGCCAAGATATATTAAATTCTCAATCAAACATAATGTCAATATTCATAACAAAGCAATCCACAGTTCACAGCTCAGACATCAACTTATCCAAGTTTCAACTACTCATGAATCTTCACAAGTATTGCACAGATAAATCAAACAACTATCCTAAGTGTGCCAAAAAATGATAAAAATTAAAAACCTCCCACCCCACACTTATAAAAGTGCATTAGCCTCAGTGCACGAGATAGGACAAGAACAAAAACAAAAACTAAAGTAAAGGAAAGGAAAGAGAAACTCACAAATGATGGATTGTTTTTCACCCAACACTTTTGTTTAACATCCTTAAATTGGATGACCAATATCTTCATCATGGAGGCTCATGGCTACCTCCGATCATTTGCAACCACCCTTTAATGGCATTGTTGGTACGGGCGTCATGGACCACTGCACAAGAATAAGGAGAATGGGAGGTAACACCAGAATCTCCCATCCTATCTTGCTTTCTCTTGGAACCCACTTAAGGGCAGCTGGGGCTGGACTTTTAGAGTCATGCTTTATCCCAGCTACTATGTCTACCTAGCATACAACTTGCTTCTTCCTATGATGTTTCTTGGTGCCAAAGATGTTTAATTGAGCTTGCTCGCCCCCAAACCCCATAGAAAGCGTACCATGATGAGCGCTAATCTTAGTACGAGCAATCTTGAGGAAAGGTATAGTAGTTAGGCTACCTGATGCTTCACTTGCTATTTCAAAAACAAAGAAATCAGCAAAAAATATTAATCTTTGCACCAACACCAGCACATCTTCAATAACACCTGCCTGCTCAACCATGCTTCTATCGGCCATTTGAATAACAAGCTTTGTGGGCTTTAGTGGTCCAAGACCAAGGGGGTGATAAATCGAAAGAAGTATGACATTGATAGCAGCACAAAAGTCAACCAAGTCGCTCCCAAACTGAGTTAGCCCAATCTCGTACCTAATGGTGAACATGCCCAGATCAGGACACTTTTCTAGCATAGGTTGGATAATGGCAGAGAAGTTTCAGCACAAATCTACCTGTTCACCCCCTTTTAATCTCTTCTTGTTTTTCACCATTTCTTCAAGATCTTGGCATACTTAGGAATTTGGCAAATCGCATCTAGAAAGGGTATGTTCACCTTAACCTTTTTAAAGATATTCAACATTTCCTTCTCCCCATCCATCTCAGCTGGTTTCTTAGGCTTCTGTGCCTTGTAAAGGAAAGGCAAAGGAATGCCCCTGTTCTAGTGGCTTTGGTGGTATGCCGCCTCTATCTTCATCTCCATCAACTTTGCTAGAGTCTTCATCTCCAGAAACTTTGCTAGAGTCTTTGACACACAATAAAATGTTAAATTCTAATGTGTGATCAAATAATAATTTATAAAACTAAGAAAATCTCAAAACGTAGTACATGGGCCAACCTAGGCCGTCTTTAAGGAAGCAATTTACAAGCCACTTCCAAATACAATTAATGAGGGTTTGGATTGGTTTAAAATGGAATTAAAACAAAAGTAAATCAACAATAATTAAAGCAATATCCTACATACGACTTTTCTAGATTTAAGAATTTATTGTCATTGATTCCTAAATTAATTATTCATGAAGGAGATGTTGTTGTTAGTTGAAATCTTTAACTAACATGCAATTCACTTAAGAGACTACAATCGTCAATCCCCGAAGCATTAATTACACAACCTAATTAGATCTAATTAGTTCCCAAAAAGTTTCCAAATCATAAGTCAATAAATCCTACGATCGTCAACCCTGTTGGCAACCCTGTTGGCGAATTTCTATTAGATTTGGCAGCCATGTTTGCGAATCTCAGCACTATTCGCCAAACGTGTTGACGAAGAGTGCAAATGTCATGTCAGTCAAAACAAGGATAATTTTATTAAATGTTTGAAAACAGAGGTATTTTGATAATTTTAGGGGTATTTTAATAAAATCCTCCAAACTCTATCTAATCAAATTTTAATTTAAATGATGACATTCACCTTGTAATGTTTTACAACAATTATTTATTTATTTATTTTAACTTGGAAAAACGAAACCCTAATTGAAACCTCGAGAGTAACGGGGCCTCGACCCACAAACGCATATAGAAGCAGCAGCCACCGGCGATGTATCTTGCTTGAGAGCATATGAAGAGATGCATCTTCTGTACCTTCTTTTTTCCCTTAAAAATTATATTTCCTCTGATTTTACTCCGGAAATCGTTGCAAAACGTGCAGCACCATATAGCCCCTTGCATCTTCAAGTCTAGTTGCAAGGAAATCACGAGATAAGGTTGTCGAGGTGCTAAATTTATTCTTGGCGTTAAATTTGTTTTTTCGTTTGGGCGATAAATCCAGAATGTTTCTCGCCCAGTTGATCTTTTTTTGCCAAATAGTCTCAATTGATTTTGGTCGTAGTACCGTTTATGCAGTTTAGTGTTTAGTTGTTACAATCTTCAATGAGTAAAGCAAAATGATGAAGTAGATTATTTTGTCTGAAACTCATGTGGATCTCTTTATCATACAGGTCTTCAAAGTTCTCTGATTGCTTTGCTCTGTGTGTTTCTGTAATTAGGTGGTTTTGGTTCAGTATGTGGTCATGATGTTTTATTTGTTTTCGTTTTCAAAGATTTTTGGCTATTTTGTTTCTGATGATGGGATTTCATGTATATCGTTGTAGTAGTTTCTTTGTTCTGTTTGCTGCAATTGTTTTGTTGAATAAGCACTAGTTTTTAGTCTAATTTTTCTTGTAAGTGAAGATAAGAAAACACAGAAACACGTGCTAAAAACACATCCTAAGACAGATCATCAAGCAACAGCGAATCAATGTCAGAAATTGATTAGTTAGTTGTTTGATGATCTGTTTTAGGCTCTGCTTTTTGCATTTGTGTTTTTTATCTTCACTTACCAAATAAAAAAGTCTGAGTTAGTACTTATTCAATAAAACAATTCCAGCACTAGCTTGGATCTTTAGTGGGTTGTTGGAGCTATTTTCTTGTACCAAGATGCAATTTTTTTTCTTCTGGATTTTACGTTTGGTACTGCATATTCAGATTTGTTTCAGCTAGTCTCCCTATAGAAATATGTAAGGAGAAAAAGAACACTGAAAGCTGTTTTGTCGAAAGCAGAGCAAAATGATGAGGTTTTAGTATCTGAATGCTATGTGGAATCCTTTTTCAAATGGTCTTCAAAGTTCTCTGATTGCTCTGCTGTTGCCATTAGGAATTGTCATTTTAACTGAGGATTTATTTCACAATATGGTTGGAGGGGAACAGGGGAAGGGGTTTTCTTTTTCAAATTTTTGGGTAGGAAATAAATTTTAACTAAACAGGTTAGCTAAGTTTAATTTTGGTTACTTCTATGAACAGCTACAATTAAGTTAGATATTCAACTAACAAAATGTGCATTTCGACATTCCCTTAATAAATGGATTAGGATGGAGTTATGGTAGTCACATAACTTCACAACCACAACAAATTTCAAGTTTCTTAAAACTCAATAACCTAGCAAGTTGCTGCGGGCATAATGTCATGTCTCCAGATATTTGTGAACACAGGCACCATTATTCTTAATCTGATATGCATTAATCTTTCAGATTATACGAGCATGGTGCAACAGAAAATGTCTTTTTTGCCTGGTTCCTCGTTGCTTTATTTGTCTTTATAAAATGGCAGGTGAAGCTGAACTGTGGCAGGACACGGAGGATTGCAGTTCAGCTTCCTAACTGGTAATTGACATGCTTCTAAATGTGCATCAACATTACTAGGAAGCTGGACTCTTCTCGTGGTCTTTCCAATTTTGTAAATTCTTGGATTTTTTGAATGGATACAAACTAATCTTTGTTTTTCTACATGTATAGATACAATTCAAACTTTTAACATTCAGGCACACTAATAATATAATGGGTTCAACTAGCTTTATTGCTGACTCACTTGTTTTCTGGGTTCAACCAATTTTATTGTTGTGTTTGGTTTAATGTGAGATATTATAATTGTATCTATACTATAAATTGTGTGTTTTTCTGATTAGATCTTACTTCAAAGTTGTTAACCCATCTTTTAATCTACTCTAGGCTTTGAGCTAAGTTGTCCAGTATGTTCCAGGTGATAGTTTCACTTTTTATTTGTTGAGTTGAATTGCATGGTGAGATGCATCTGAAACGTTTGCCTAATTGTAGTGGCAGCACCCTAAGATCTCGAGGCTTTAATATATATTTGTCATTTGGTAAACTGTCCACAAAAGGTGACCTGCCGAAGGCCAGGCAGACCTTGGAGGGTTGAAAACTGTATGGAGCCTATGCACATGGAGTAATGGAGGGAGGGGAGGCGTGGTGGGGGTTGCGATGGACAAGTTGGTTGCTCCACAACCACGGTTTCATCTTTTCGCTTAAGTTTATGTAAATGTCTCATTGTGGTTTTGGTTCTAATTTATTTGATTTTTGTGGTTTTGGTCTCTTTAATTTGTTCTTGGTTTTGCTTCATTTTTCTTATTCTATTTTTTGTCTTTATTATATTTAAATCAATCGTTAAATGATGATATTTACAAGGATCAAAAGTATAATTTTAGAATATTTACGTGAACAAAAGGGAAATTTCTTTTTTAATATTTGTAAGGCATAAGGGCCATAAAATTAAAAAGGAGGATTGACGAGCAGAAATTGAATTTTGTATTTAAAGGGACTAAATAAAAAAAATTGCTCATTTATATGGGCAGTTTACCATGACCAGTAGTCTATTTTTTATTATATGAAAGTGAAAATTGCGTCAACCTGTTGATGTTTATCACTATTTCACTTGCATCCTCTATAATTTGGAAT
Organism: Nissolia schottii; assembly: GCA_003254905.1. Classification (NCBI taxonomy): domain Eukaryota; kingdom Viridiplantae; phylum Streptophyta; class Magnoliopsida; order Fabales; family Fabaceae; genus Nissolia; species Nissolia schottii. The sequence goes on from QANU01007790.1 coordinate 216,095, forward strand.
AAACACGTACATCCCCTGGCTTTTTTAAGTATGCATTGACCTCCCTTATTCCTAAGTTTTAAAGCTTTTAAAAAGAAAACGCAAATTAACTACTTTGTCCTTAACCAATACTTTCTTCTATGCCATAATCTCATCCATCACCCTCTAGGAAGTCCACCCCTTTGCTCTCACCTTCGTTGCTCGCCATCAGCCATTGTCACCACCTCAATCTCACCCACCATCCCTTATTCGTCATTATGAAGTTCATTTCATGACTTGAAAAAAAATTAAATAAAACTTTGTCTGAAGAAAAGAAAAGCAACAATAAATATCTAGATCATAAAAAAAAAAAAAAATTTGGCTTCCGCTCAAAACCTTTGGGACCAATAATTATATGTGCGCCTGCACCACTACTCAACCTTTTAAATGGTTGTTGATTTGGTGAATACTTTATCATGTAAATCAAATAGATAAGAGTGTGATTGAATAATGTGGATCTTTTTAGTAAAGATGGGGTTACGAATGATTTGTTGATTTTGATAAATAAGTATTTAGTACAACTGAGATGATGGTAACACAAAGTATCAAGAACAAGAAGCTAAATTGAGAGAAAATTACAAAGAAACAAAATAAACAACAGGAAAGAAAATGAAGAAAATGTAAAACGAATGAGAAATTTACTTAAAATCCCTCATCGCTCTTTGATCACTGAGATGTATAGAGACTCGAGTTTTCCTAAGTGAAAATTCCCCTTTCATTCAGTGCTGAGCATCCCTATTTATATCTTATGGTGACCTTTGCATGCCTGCCACATGTTTTCCTTGGTGGTTTGAAGTTTGCTCTTCAGAACCCCTCTCTCCTACTTCCCTTGTATTCCATGACGTGGGTAGTTATTTGATTTCTAAAGTTGAGCACGTTCTCTAATAATCGTCGAATGTTGCTGACGCTTTCATCTCTCTTGGTGGTGATCGCCTAATGAGGTTTGAACTTTTCATAAGATGTAAGAATTCTTCAAGATATGTTTTAGGGTGACTTCATCCATAGACCATGAATGATTTGGTAGTTTCATCTTGTTTCTATTCCTTTCTTTGGTTTGTCGTTCCCTTATTGTGACTAAGCTATTTATTCTTTAGCAGTTGTTTACTCATATTTACGTTTCAGTTCATTAAATGCTTCATTTATCATTCAGTTATATGCATGTGTATATGTGTGTGTGTGTGTACCTTGTTTTATGTATATGTTATGTGTGTGGTGCCAAGGTACTCACCACTAAGATGACAAACTCACCACTCTGTTGATGATATATTTTTAGATACAGTGGAAGATAGTTAGAACGTCCCCCTCATCCGGTAGAAGCTAAGATTCAATGTTAGTGGTAAGCTCCGCTTTGCAGTAGGGTCTACCAGGGTTATTAGTAGGTATGCTCCAAGGAGAAACAAGGAGGAACAAGGAGAAAACTTAAATGTTTTTCAAGGAGCAAAAACAATGTTTAAGTGAGGACTTGTGATATTTTGTAGAACATAAGTGAGTGGACAACCAACGAACATAGAGAGAAGAGAGAAAAAAGAGACCGAAAAAGGTAAAACGAGTGAGATAATAGAGAAAGAAAAATATGAGAGAAATTGTTAGTTGTCTATTTACCTTACTTGTATAAACATTTCTCAAATAGGGTAAGTATGATGCCAATGTGGTAGAAAAAGCACCACATCTAACGTGAAGTTTAAACAACGTGACATAACAAAGAAATTAATGTGTCGTAAGTTTTTAGTGGTAAGGGGTCACGTGATAAATTCTTTTTCCTTCTTAAGGGGTCAATTTTTCTATTATTTTTTTCAAGAACTATATTAGAGTTTACTCTTAAAATTTAGAATTGAAGTCATTAAACAAATCCTAAGTTTTCCTCTAAACTTATGATGACCCAAATAAAAAAGAGAGAAGTTGTAAGAGGAAGTTTTTTCTTTTATTGTTAATGGAAAAGTTTACATGGGTTTGACACTGACTATTTAATTAGGACCAGACATGCTCTTGAATTTTTGAACGCTTATAAAAATATTTATAGATTAATCATCAAAATGACCTTTACATTGACAGTGATAATTAAATTTGTGCCATTGTGAGATTTGAGTTTATTCTTTATCAACTGTGTCAATTATCTTTGACTCTAAAAAGGAAGCTTTAACACCAATGATAAATTGTTGTGTAAACTTAATGGTTAAGCAACATATTAAACAATATCAAATAATAAAATCATCATTTTTAAGATTAGGATATATTATGTCACTTTTTTTATATACAAATTTATACTAACTTTTACTAAGGTTTAACTAATATTACACATTATATCTATTTTGGTGAAATATGACTCTAAATACCCTTATATGACTCTAAATAACGTTTAGGCAGGATAAATTGAGAAGTATTATGTATAATATTATCTAACCTCATGCAAGGTCAATGTAATGTATAGTTTATAGTATATAAGAGCACATTGTGCCATGTGTGCGAAAGATGTAATGAAATACCTATAATTATATTTGGTGTGTTCCTAGATCTGTTCAATGTAATGTGTAGTTTATAGTATATATGGTTGTGGTGGTGGTCTGTTGTAGCAACAACAATGATAGTGGTGGTGTATGTCGGGTGGCGGTGGCAGCAACAATGGTGGTGGCGATAGTGGGTGTTGTTGGCAGTGACAATGATGGTGGGTAGTGAGTAGTGATAGTTGGGGTGTGATGACAATAGAGGTAAGAGAGAATTGTAGAGGAAGATGAATATTTGAGTGAGTAGGAGTTGGGCTCGCGCGCATGAGTCCAAGCCATTTGGGCTCTTCGAAGTACAAATCGATGAATTCTCCCCCCTACGCGCACGATATATAGTGTCCCGATCATTTGGCAAAATTATTTTTTGGATTTTTGTAGCTTACCTAAGAATTCATGATTTTGCATTGTATTGAATTCTCCGTCCACCATGTGCTAACATAACACATATATGAATATTTATTTACATTTTAATTAAACAAATTTAAAAAAAATTAAAAAGATAATTTTGTTATTATGTAGCCAAAGGACAATAGTTTCTTATTATTAATATATTTCTTGTCCCGTACTATTGTACAAGCGCATCTGGTGTAGTGGTATCATAGTACCCTCCCACGGTACTGACCAGGGTTCGATTCCCTGGATGCGCATTATTGTTTGCAGTTTTAATTTTAATTTTTTTAAAATATTTTATAGTTCTTAATTTAATTAAACTTCAAAAAAGAGATTAGCGTTTTATCCGTTTGACTATTTGTCTGGAGCAAAGTAGACAAGTAATTATTTTTCAGACAAAAACAAAGGAATAAAAGTTTGGTAAATTACTAACACTAGAGAAAAATTAGAACCGAAACATTAAAAGGCATGTGATTTGATTTTTTTTTTCCATTTTTTCACATATGAAGAATAGACCGAGTAAATATTTCAAAGATATGGGTTTAAAACACCTCGTCCCACCTTAAGATTTAGGATCTACTAAGGATGAAGAAGAACATCCTCGTTATTCTATATATGTAGATTCGAGATAATATTCTTTTTCCTTATTGTTTTAATTAATGGAGGACTTGTCTATACTCTTAACATACGAAGCACGTGTTGCTTATCCACCCTTAAGATTTAGGATTTATTAGTGATGGAGAAGAATATTTTCATTATTATGTATACATTAGAGAGAATATTTTCTCTTGATTTTTTAAATTGATGGAGGACTTGGCTAATACACATGGCATATGAAGCATGAGTGTGTGAGCTGATTCAATATAGGTATATGTATCTGTTCGAAAGGAGTATATGAACGTTCAAAAAAGAGTAAACCATCAAAATTGTCTTTAATGTTGGCATTTACCCCAAAAGTATGGAAATCATCAAATTCATTCCCAAGTTGTCATAGTCAATCAAATTAGTTCTTCAACGTCAATCAAATTAGTCCCTACCATGGACTAATTTGATTGACTTTTGATAACTTTAGGGGCAAATTTGATAATTTCCAAACTTTAGGGACAAACTTGATTTATGCTGCCAAGGTTTTGATGGTTTACTCGTTCGAAATACTTGAAAAGTAGAGCTTAAGTGCATGGTTATCAAACTCGCGAGTTTAAGTAAACTCGTGGAGCCTCCGTAAACTCGGATCGTAAACTAGGATCGTAAACTCGTACGAGTTTACCTATTATTAAAAAAATATTAAAAAAATATTTTAAAAAATTATTATGCTACAAAAATATATTTAATAAAACTTGAAATTCATAAATACATTTATATCCATAACAAAGCACAAATAAAGATGAAATATATGAGTTCTAAGTTCAATTCATACATAATACATATAACATAATACATAGTATTGACTACTGAACATCACAAGAAGCGAATTTGTGACGATGATGTCTTCAATATAGAACACTAAAGCACAAATAGCAATGCAGAGGTCACGCACCCTGGTGGGAAAGATCCCTGAGCAAATGATGAAATACATACGACGGATTAGCGACGGAGCACAAGCAACGACGGAACACAACGGAGCACGATTGTAGGCGCAACTGTAAATGATAACTCTAAAATACTTAAATGACCTAAATCTAAAAACTCATAGTTATGGAAAACAATATCAAACCTGTTTTGTTTCTTTAAAAAAAAAAACCTGCCTTGTGGGTAAACTCGTAAAATCGGGAGTAAACTCGCGATTTTATGCGAGTTTACCCGATTTTACCCGAGTTTACCCGATTTTACCCAGAAACGAGTTTACATGCGAGTTAGCTCGATTTTACAACCTAAACTCGTAAAATCGTACGATTTTACGTGTTAAAACGCGATTTTAATAACTATGCTTAAGTGGAGGGATCAATGAAACATACCTATCAAAGTATGAGGCTCATATCAAATTCCATGAGAACTAAGGCCGATCAGAATGACAACGAAGGTGAAAGCTCAATTCTACCCACCTTGTCCACCTTTAGTCTGTAACTTCCCGCTTTTTTGTTATTCTAAGAGTTGTCTTAGAATACCGTCTACAGGGTTTATCATTTATTATTAATCATATATTTGTTGAACCATATAGCCATAATGTGTTGTTTTTATAATAGATTGTGTTTATAAAACCTAGAATAGTTAAGTCTACCGTCAAACATCAATTTATCGATTTAGCAATCCGACAATCAACTATCATTCTCGCTGAGTCAATCCTTGGGCCATAGATTCACAAAGGAGTCTCAGGACATGTTCTTGTCCCTTTAGGATTTTTAGAGTTATGTCATCCTCGTTCTATGTCAATTCCAAAACTTTTGATGGTTCTCTAATAGGTTGCATTCATGCCTATTATTAGATATTTTGCATGGTTTTTATGCTTAAAGTTGTGAATTTGTGTTGTCTTTGAATCATGGTCTCTTTGTGCCCAATTGTGAGAATTGTTGGTTAATTTTTCCTTTTACGTTGTTTCGATATTTAGGTCATTACATGAGTTGTAGACATGCAATTCTTTTAGGTCTTATATTTTATGAAATTTAAGAGGAACATCTACAACTCACATGAAGAGATGAAAAGTTGAGTCAATTGCCTACTTGGTTATTTTTAGCCCGAAAGTCAAAACAATGATGCTGAAGTTTTAGATTAGAGTGGTCACAAAGATTAGGGCATAACTTTTTCATCCAAAGTCCAAACAAGGCAAACTGTGTCTATTTCATATGAAATTAGAAGATCTACAACTTTCAGGCTGATTGGGCTCAAAAACACGATTTTGACCCATTAGCCCATTTTGGCAAGGCACAACCCAAATTTACATCTATTTAATCACCCATTATCAAATTTTTAGTTATCTAGGTTTTATATTTTATGTTCTATATTTTATATTTTAGGATTAGTCTTCTCTTCCCCACCCCTCTTTATACACTCTTGGATTTTGGTTATTGTAATCTCTCCACTCTCTCTTTATGTTTTTAATTCCATTTCTTTGTTTTTTTTTTTGTTTTTAATTATGTTAGTTAAATCAAGAGTTAAAGTATATTTTAATTATATTCACTGAAACAATGTCAACCTGAGTTGATCTACAGCTGTCTCATCCAATAAAGGTAAGAAAAATCTTTCATGTTCTCCCCACAAATTTCAAATTTCATAAAACTATATTTTTTGGGTTCTCTTGCAAAGTTAAAGTAAGTGCAAAATACAACCTCTATAGTAATCTCTCAAATCCTTACACAATTTCAAATGTTGATCAATTTTACCTATTAATTAAATAGCTTTCATATTTATTTTGTTATCTACTACAGGATAACCTCCTTCCAAGCTCCCTTGAAGATCATGTTCAATTAAAATTGAGCTGATGGGTTAATATGATTTTTCTCTTTTTTTTAATTTAATTTTGGGCCTAGAAAACTAATGCATCAGTCATGAAAGAGCACAACAAGTTGAAGCATAAAAGAGAAGCTCATGAGCTAGGAGATAATAGAAGAGAAACTTGGGAGACAAAGGCCAATTTGATTGTTTTGACTACTTATAAACCCCTTTACAACAATGCTAACAACTTAGCGTGTGTGATGTTTGCCTCATGTAAACTGAATGATATATACAATGTAAACCATTAAAAAGCCTGAACTACAACACCTTTAGAGATGTATAATTTTTTTTTTCTCGAAAACTTTGTAGGACGTCAGTCTGCCCACGCAAGTGCGCGGGTTTAGAATCTAGTTTATTATTATGGACTGTCTAGCTTGAACACATGACGCTATCATGACCCTACATACTAACTGATGTTATAAATATTTAAAGAAATAACGTATTTAGCCGTCAGTGTACTCACGAATATATATATTGAATGCTAGAAACATGGAATTTTATTGTAGAAAAGTAGTAGAAATTTGGAAATATCGATGAAGCAGCAGGGAGGGAGACACGCTGAGAAGAGGTCTCAGGTCTCCTAAATGCTTCAGCACGTGCCTTTATGTGTGTGTTTTCTTTTGCTTGCATGATCAAATAATTTTCATTCAGCACGTGAGGCAACATATTTCTAGGTTTTCACTTTCCTCCTACCTTCCTATTCCAATCCATTCCTTCACGTTTCCTCCACTTCTATGTTATCTTTTCACTTGCACTTTATAATATCTGAATCTCAAGCTTTAATATGTTATTAATAATCTTCCAATTTTTGTAAATATTTTTTTTTCGTTCCAATCCTCTACTCTTTGTAAAAGAAAAATTTCGTTCCAATTGCTTTTCACTTTCTGATTCAACCCCTACCTCTACATGGGTCCATAGGGTCGGCCACCATTTTTAGGAAGTCCATCTTATCAAGATTAGTCAAAAAAGGTTACATACCTTGATTATTTCTTAAATGGCTCGCCCTAGTGTTTGTCTTGTGGTATATCCTTACATTTTACTTTACTACCCTTATTATAAAATCCTTGTGTCTTTCCATTTTCTTTGAGATCATTTAGGTATAACAAGATGTCCCCACTATTTTCCTTTGAGGAAGGGTATAAAAGAAAAATATTTGCTAGTAGAGTTGTAGGAGAGGATTCTTTCATCTCTCGCATAAAATATATTAAACCTCCCCCCCTCCCCAAAGTAACTATCACGAGTTTTTAGGCCATCATTACTAGTTCTTTTACATCTCTTCACCTAGTTTAGTGCCATTTTCTCTTCCACTTCCCAAAATTACCCAATCTTCTTCGAGGAGGTATTCTTCTTCTAATTAAAACTCAAATTTTAACTTCTCATATTTTTTACATATCTTTCTCTCCAAAATTTTCGTTCCCTCTTTTCCATTCTTCCACAGCTCTCAACTATTTTTTATGCTATGCATCTTGTTCGTTCTTTCATCCTAACATTACCAAAAATATTTGAAATGGGGTTGGAGTGTGCTGTGTGTTTTGTATATGGGCCTCATACGTTGGTGAAAAAATGGGTATTGTGGCAATTGGTGCAATGCAAACTGAAAGTGGTGGTTCCATTGTTATTGATGGGGGATTTTAACGAAGTGCTGGTAGTGGAGGAGAGAAAAGGAGGTGTGGTTATGACACTTGCATTTTCATTCTTGGGCGAGTGATATGCAAGTAATGGAATTCACTCTATCTGGAAGGAAGTATACGTGGTATAAGGGGAGCTCGTTTAGTAAAATTGATAGATTCTTTATGGTTTATCTCCGACTTCACAAATTTTTGAATTGGAGCCTAATTGGAAAGAACTATTCAAGATCTGATCACGTTCCATTGCTATTGCAATCAAAGATGGAAAACTGGGGAGTGAAACCTTTCTGATCTATGGATATGTGGTTCTCTAATCCCTTCTTTGTTCCTTTTGTGAGCTATCTTAGGAAGCAAATGGGCAGTTCAGCAATCCGATAGCTGATTGCCATTCCTGTTGAGTAAACCCTTATGCCAGAGACCCACAGAGGAGGTCTTAGGACTTGTCCTATACCTTTAGGAAGTATAGAGATTTGTCACCTTCGTTCTTTTCCAATTCTAGAACTATAACAATTCGCAATTCAGTGTTGGAAGAATAAGGAAGAAATAGAAGGTAAACATCTAAGGTAGTCACACATACCAGTGAAAAAAGTATAGTCATAACCCCATAACTCACAAGAAGCGAGAAAAAGAATATGGCCAAAAATTAAGGGCTTCTTGTAAGGATATAAATTACTCATAATCTCAAACATGAAGTAAATAAGATGACAAAGGAACATACATTATTAGTAATTTCATTCAATAGTTCATCATCCTTCAATAGGAAAATATTATTAGACTGAATTCTAAACTTCGATAGGCACCAAGACAACATCAGATATGGAATTATATGGAATTTTGATCAAAAGTATTGCACTTCGCAAAGTTGACAGTCCCCTATCCTCACCCCTACCAGTATACGATAGGATTTGGGCCTTAATAAAAGAGTATAAAGGAGAGAATTTGAGAAGGATTAAGCATTTTTTGAGAAATTAGGACTTGAGATTCTTTGGGAAAGCGAGGGATCTCTCGAGCATGTTTTTGTTCCCACTTTCGGTCTCTATCTTCTTTGTACCAAGAAAGGAACTAAAACTACATAAACAAGCAGGCCAAGACATTGTGTCCTAGATATACATGTTATGGAGACCGATTGATGTTCTATTTCTTACCAGCAACATAAAGAAAACTTTGAACTATTCTTCCTAAGGTTAGTATAATGAGTCATCTAATCTCAGAAGAATCAATAGTCAAAGAGAAGCCATGTGATCCAAACATACGAATTTACTCTAGCTAAACAAACAAACATATATGCTTAACAAAATAAAGTTAATGAAAATAGGTCCATTAAATAAAACCTTTACCAAAACTAGCAAAAATGGCCAGCAAGATTCAAAGTAATTATACATTGCATCATAAAGATGCACAGAATATGCAAATTTGAGCTCATTCTATTTCATACTTTTATAAACTGTTCCCACTTTGGCTTTAGTATAAAGCTATTCATAATCCATTCATTACAAGCACTGAAATTAGGAACAACATTTTTAGCACTTACAATATCAAAGTCTTGTTTTTTCATGGCATCGGGAGTTGTATCCAAATTTTTTTCAAAGCATGATTTCTCTTCTCATGAAGTACTCAAATTGCAGGCAGATTCGCAAATTTCTACTTCTAGCATCTCTATTGCACTCCTGAAAGAATAAATTATTAAAATAATTCTTTTGCTGGGTTTTTCTCAGGATAAATTGTCAAAAGTAAGTCTTTCAACAGCAATCACATCTCCTCAAGTAAGACATTTCATGTTCCAAGCGCAACTTCAAATGCAATAACTTATACAGTTTAAGCACGAACATAAACTAAGGATAAGTTATAAGTGTATAGTATAATGAAAGCTCCACTTCAAATTATAATGTTAAAGACCAACCGGCCCCACTGATACCCGATTCTGTTCCTAAAATCAAGGAAAGGGGAATCATGCCCCTTCCATTCCATTATTCTAGGAAAGGCAAGAAGAGATTGGAAGAGAATTCAAATCAGAATCATATCTGATTGGTTATTATAAACAGAATCTGTTTAAATAAATTAGGAAAGCAATCAGTTGCAGTAAAATAGGAAAGAATAAAGTTTAGCCAGGATTTTTTCTCCCTCTCCCGATTATATGAGAGAAACCGTAGGCTAGGAGAAACCATTGAAGTTTATAGACAGAACTAATAGGGGACCAAGGGATCCTATAATTCCCAGGCATTTTCCTAATTTTCGTTTGCTATTTTATTGCCCTTAGGTTTGTAATTGTTCTGCCAGGAAATTCCCCATTGGAATTCCTGATTATCTAATAAATACAGCAGCTAATTCAGCAATTCTATTAAAGCAGATACCAGTTCTTACATATAAATTTTTAAACAAAATGAACAATTTAAATGAATAAGCAGACAAGAATACCAAAATCCAAAATCACACTTGCCCTTCAGAAATTGAGTGAAGGGAATAATCTAAAGGCCTTCTCGGCAGCAGGAATATTGAACATAAGTTGTTAAGTCACTTGAGTTTGATAATATTTCAATCTATACCAATAGACACATTTCAAACAAAGCAAATAATATTTGGATAAACAGATTTATAGTGGGCATAAAAGCCAGTAAGCACTTAATAATAATGTATTATTATTGTGATAAAATGACTGACCTGCATATACAAAGAGCTTTCCACGCATCTCCTGAAGCTGCAGCAAATTTCTGCAGAGTCCTGTGAACAAGATGAATTACAATTCGTGTTTTACTAAAGCTAATTCCGTAAGAACTACTTCAGAATTGAAATTATCTACAACATCCAAAGTTGTCTTTTTCAAAAGCATTTTACCTCTTTCTCATCCTTCATCGAACCTTACTTTCTAGGATGAAGAATGAGAGAAAAGAATAATGAAGGCAGCACAGCCTTGCATTATTGACCGAATACATCGGTTGTTATTCCTTTAGTGGAAACATGACAATTGACTGAAGCGCGTTGCTAAGGAACCAAACACTATGGCATTATCAATGTGCTTGACAGAAGCAAGAATATGATGGCTACTCATCATCGGCCTGATGCTACAAATTAAATGTGATATTTCTTTTGTCACAAGAGTCACAACAAATTGCACAAGAATGAGTACCAAGATGGTTTGCCATGTAAAGATAAAAAGCAAACTGTTACACACCCCCCTCCTGCGGATCCAGAAAAATCAGGAAAGAAAATCCTTCCCTATCCACTAGTTTATTCTAGGAGGTTAAGTAGAATAAAGAAATAAATCTGTTAAGATTTGATAACAGATTAGGGGCTGATTTGTTAAGCAAATCAGGTAAGCATTATTTTAGGAATTAAATTAGGAAATAATCAGCCACTTGAATTCCTCCTGAATTATAAAGAGGACCGAGGGAGGCTAGGGCATTTTTTTATCTTTATCAAGAAATTAGGATTAGGCTCAGGAGGTCTAAGGGAACCTTTAATCCCAGAACCTTTTTCTCATCTGCATTCTAATTGTAATCCTTTAACCAGGAAATTCCCCTCTGGAATTACTGGTAATATCAATAAAATTCAGCAAGCAAATTCAGTTATCAATTTCATAAGATACCAGTTGTTACAACTGGTATCAGAGCAACGTTCTTGGGAGACTTGTATGGTTTCCACGCGCGCCACCATGGACTCGAGGATGGACTTGCTAGAGCGGCAGATGGCAGAATTGAGAGCGCATCAGGAGGCAATGCGGGAGAATCAGGAGGCCATGTTTCAGCAAATTATGGACCGCCTGCCACCAAGGCAGACTGAAGGAAACCAGGAAGAAGAGGGCCGAGGGTCTGGAGGCCAAGGAGGGGGAGAAGGGAATGATAGAGAAGAGCCAGAAACCAGGAGGTTCGAAACCAACCGTAAGTTGGATGTACCAGTTTTTTCTGGTGAAGGGGCTTCGGAATGGCTAGTTAAGATGGAAAGGTATTTTAGGGTCACCCAAGTGGCCTTGCAGGATAAATTAGACATCGTTACCCTAGCATTAGAAGGCGAAGCTCTCACTTGGATGGAATGGTGGGAGGAGCACACGCCGTTCTTGCATTGGGACAGATTCAGAGAGGATTTGCTGAAGAGATTCCAACCAGGGGCTGCCCTTAACCCACTGGCACCACTGCTGGAAGTTAGACAAGTAGAGGATGTAGCGAGATACCGGCGGGAATTTGAGGCCGCCGCAAGGTCTCACAAGGGCTTAGGCACCGAAGCCTTAATGTGCATATTTGCCAATGGGCTTAAGAAGGAAATCCAGGCAGAACTGGAGGTGGCCAGGTTCACCCACTTACCGGCTTTGATGGATAGAGCCATGGCGATTGAATGGCGGAATCAAGCCTGGAGGGAGTCAGGATTGAACCCCGGAAGCAGGAAAGGAGAGCTTGGGGTCAGGTACGGAAGCACGAGCGGAGGTCCAACCACAGGGTCTCATTATTCGAAGCAGACAGGGGTCACCAGAACCTCGGACAACAGATGGGGGACGCGAACAGAAGCAGGATCCCAGACCAGTCAGAAGACCACCGAATCCTCGGTGGGAAACAGATCAGTTACGGGTGGAGGAGGAAGCGCGGGCCAGAGCACGACCCTGAAGCCGAACACGCGGCGTTTATCGAACGAAGAATGGGCTGAACGACAGAGGAGAGGCCTCTGTTTTCGCTGCGGTGAAAAATGGGGGCTCGATCATAGGTGCACAATGAAGCACTTCCAGATATTATTGTTAGAGGCTGGAGAAGAGGAAGAAACCGAGCCGGATGCCAGAACTCATGGGGAGGACCTGGACCGAACAACAGAGGGGCCCGAATTACAACTATCTTCCTATAGCTATTGGGGTTTAACATCCCACAACACTTTCAAGGTGATGGGGCAGATTCAGGGACACCAGGTAGTGGTTCTAATTGATCCAGGAGCTTCAGCCAATTTTCTTGCCACTGAAGTAGTCAAGAGACTGGCACTACCAGTAAAAAGAGTCCGTGACTTCCAGGTTGAAGTAGGGAACGGCACCAAGGAGTGGGGCAATGAAGGGTGCGAATCAGTTTCCTTGACCATTCAGGGAGTAAAAATAATACAAGATTTTTTTATCATGAATTTGGGATGTTCAGAGGTGGTCCTGGGGGCAGGTTGGCTAGCTAGTCTGGGAGAATTTGTGGGAAATTATAAGAAGCTGACTTTGAGATGGGAGCACGAAGGAGAGAAGAAATTTTTGCAGGGAGATCCGTCTTTAAGCCGCAGCAAGGCCACGTGGAAGAACACCCTCCATGCCCTCCGGCACCAGGGAGAAGGCTACGTCGTTACCTCTTTATCCGTGGCCAATGAAGAAACAGACACAGGGGAATTACCAGCTGAAACCGAACAATTTTTACAGGGGTTTCAGGACTTGTTCCAGTTACCGGAAGGTCTGCCACCCCAACGTCCAAATGATCATGCCATAGTCCTCAAGGAAGGCTCAAATATCCCTCGAATCCGACCTTATCGATACCCTCACTACCAGAAAACAGAGATAGAGAAAATTGTGGAGGAGATGCTGCAGTCTGGAATCATTCGACCGAGCACCAGTCCATTTGCTAGCCCGGTAATTTTAGTCAAGAAAAAGGACGGGGGATGGCGATTCTGTGTGGATTATAGGGCCCTCAACCGCGAGACCATAGCGGACAAGTTTCCAATTCCAGTTATTGATGAGTTATTGGATGAAATAGGAGGGGCAACCGTATTCAGTAAATTAGACCTCAAATCGGGCTATCATCAAATCAGAATGCGAGAGGAGGATGTGCACAAAACCGCGTTCCGAACCCACGAGGGACACTATGAGTTTCTGGTCATGCCCTTTGGCCTAACCAATGCTCCCTCCACCTTTCAAGCACTCATGAACCAACTATTGAAGCCCTTTTTAAGGAAGTTCGTCCTGGTCTTTTTCGACGACATCCTCGTCTACAGCCAACATTTACCACAGCATTGGGAGCATCTTCAGCAGGTATTTGCAGTACTTAGACAGCATCAGCTTTTTCTTAATAAAAAAAAATGCAGGTTTGCTCAGCCGCAGATTGAATATCTCGGCCACCTCATATCACGGGAGGGAGTGGCAGCAGACCCCAAGAAGGTGCAGGACATGGTAGATTGGCCCGCCCCCAAGGACCTCAAGGCCTTACGCGGCTTCTTAGGGCTGACCGGATATTATAGGCGCTTTGTGAAGAACTATGGGCGAGTAGCCTGGCCCCTCACCCAGCTATTAAAGAAGGATCAGTTTATTTGGGGTGCAGAAGCTCAAGCAGCCTTCGAAGCCTTAAAATCAGCCATGACAACCGTGCCGGTTTTGGCCATTCCCTCGTTTTCCAAGCCATTTGCCATAGAGACTGATGCGTCAGGAAAGGGCATAGGCGCTGTGCTAATGCAGGACGGCAGACCTGTGGCTTATATGAGTCAGAAAATATCAGATAGAGCTCAAGCCAAGTCAGTTTATGAGAGGGAACTGATGGCCATGGTGCTTGCCATCCAAAAGTGGCGACACTACCTCCTTGGTAACCACTTCACTGTATTCACAGACCAGAAAAGTTTAAAATTTTTGCTGGACCAGAGAATAGGGGGTGAAGAACAGCAGAAGTGGATGGCTAAACTTATGGGGTTTGATTTCGAGATCCGTTACAAGGCAGGAAGGGACAACCGCGTGGCAGACGCATTGTCCAGAAAATTTCAGTTGGCCACCGTTTCGATTGTCACCGCAGAAGAGTGGGCAGGTTTATCAGAAGAAGTACAGGCAGACCCGCGACTTAGAAAAATAACGCAGGACATCATCGCAGGTAGAGAAGTCCCGACAGGGTACACCATCCGAGAGGGCAAATTGCTGCATCAAGGGAGATTGGTTGTCCCCAAGCACTCGGCACTAATTCCTAAAATCCTCAAAGAGTTTCATGATACCAAGATGGGAGGGCATTCAGGATTCTTCCGAACCTACAAGAGAATCGCCGGTTTTCTGCATTGGGAAGGCATGAAGAGGACTATCATGGACTACGTCAAGCAGTGTGCCATTTGTCAAGCCTATAAGCATTCCACTTTAAGCCCTGCAGGGTTGTTACAACCCCTCCCTATTCCTACGAATGTATGGTCAGACATTGCCATGGATTTCATTGGGGGCCTCCCAAAAGCCCATGGGAAGGATACCATTCTAGTAGTCGTCGACCGAATGACCAAGTATGCTCATTTTTTCTCCTTATCCCATCCTTACTCGGCCAAAGAGGTAGCAGATTTGTTCATCAGAGAAGTTGTCAAACTCCACGGATTCCCAAGCTCCATTGTCTCGGACCGTGACCGAGTGTTTATGAGCGCTTTTTGGTCGGAGATCTTCAAGGAGGCAGGTACCACGCTCAAGATGAGTTCAGCCTATCACCCTCAAACCGATGGGCAGAGCGAGGCAGTAAATAAATGTGTGGAGACTTACCTTCGCTGTTTTACAAGTTCCAGGCCTAAACAGTGGCCCAGCTGGCTCAACTGGGCTGAATACTGGTATAATACCAACTATCATGGGTCAATTAAAATGACACCGTTCCGAGCGTTATATGGACGAGAACCCCCCACCTTATGGCGAGGAGGAGGTGAGGTGGCTGTAGAAGAGGTTCGTGGTTTAATGGAAGAACGCAATCAAATGATAGACGAACTCCGCTTTCAGCTCGAGAGAGCCCAAAACAGGATGAAAACATATGCGGACAAGAAAAGGAGGGATGTCAGTTTTGCACCAGGGGATCAGGTCTTCCTCCGGCTACAACCATACCGCATGAAATCATTAGCAAAGCGGATCAATCAGAAACTTAGTGCCAGGTTCTATGGGCCCTTTGAAGTGCTGGAAAGAATTGGACAGGTAGCATACAAGCTGAAATTACCCGAAGGATCACAAGTCCACCCAGTCTTTCATGTCTCCCTCTTGAAGAAATGCATTTCCCCTTCAGGACAGGTCCAGCCACTGCCAAAGACCCTCACTGACAACCTGGAACTGCAAGTGGAACCCCAGGAAGCCATTGCCGTCCGCACCAATGCAGCTGGACAGGAAGAAGTCTTGCTTCAATGGAAGAACCTTCCCAGTTTTGAAAATTCGTGGGAGCTGGCAGCAGACATCAAGACAGCTTTCCCCTCTTTTCACCTTGAGGACAAGGTGATACTTCAAGGGGAGGGTATTGTTACACACCCCCCTCCTGCGGATCCAGAAAAATCAGGAAAGAAAATCCTTCCCTATCCACTAGTTTATTCTAGGAGGTTAAGCAGAATAAAGAAATAAATCTGTTAAGATTTGATAACAGATTAGGGGCTGATTTGTTAAGCAAATTAGGTAAGCATTATTTTAGGAATTAAATTAGGAAATAATCAGCCACTTGAATTCCTCCTGAATTATAAAGAGGACCGAGGGAGGCTAGGGCATTTTTTTATCTTTATCAAGAAATTAGGATTAGGCTCAGGAGGTCTAAGGGAACCTTTAATCCCAGAACCTTTTTCTCATCTGCATTCTAATTGTAATCCTTTAACCAGGAAATTCCCCTCTGGAATTACTGGTAATATCAATAAAATTCAGCAAGCAAATTCAGTTATCAATTTCATAAGATACCAGTTGTTACACAAACCAAGATAAAGGACAACTGAACTAGGAAACAACACAAGCATTTCATGGTTTAGACATTTCATCAAACAAGTTATAAGCATTATTTGTTAGTTAAAAAAGACATAAAAATGTAGAGGAATAGAAATTAACTCATACATTTCATCAAACACGTTATATGAAAGTAAGCAAGTAGGTATATTTAAATCACATAGGAACTTCAAAATTCACACCTTATATGCACACTTATATAGGAAAGAAGCATTCACTGATTCAGCAACTAAATTACATAGAAAAAGAAAAAAAAAATAGAGAGAGGGCAAAAGGAGAGAAAAAAGAGAACCTGCTAAGCAATTCTACTGCGATCACACACAAAGTGGTTGTTTAATTGGGTCATTGAACCAATCGGCTAGGCTGGAGGACGAGGGATGCTGGCAACTACGTTGCTGATCAGGTCGTGAGAGAGAGTGGGTAAGTTGTGGATTCTCGTGGGTTTTAGAGACCCACAAGGCAGATTCAAGAGGGAAAGAGTGACGATGGAGACAACAGAGACGACGGAGTGTCGTGGGTTTTAGAATCTCGTGGATTTTGAGAGAGTGAGGGTTTACAATATTGTTCCAAACAGAGGGAAAGAGAGGATATTCATTCGCGGATCCCTTTCTTGTCTGCACCCAGTTTTGGGTAAATTTTAAACCGCCGCAAAGTACTTCCTCTTTGTGGCAGTTAGCCTCAACAGCCACAAAATACGACTAACCAATCAATCTGCGTCAAATGTCATGAACCGCCTAAAAAAAAAAAAAAAAACTGCCACAATTTGCATTCGACTACGGCGATTAGAGTAAACAACAGTTATATACAATTTCCATTACTCTAGTGGCGGTTAAGAAGCAACCACCGCTAACCAACCACCACTAATTACTGCTTTTCTTGTAGTGGGTTGTGTTGGTTTATTTTCTTGGTCATGTTAGTAACTTTTACAAGTACAGTGTAAACAAATAAATCAATATTATTCTAACACAAACCAACACGCTAAAACAATGACAAATAAACAAAAATCAACATTTTACATTACAAATACTAATCTATTAGAACAGAAAATTACATCTGAGAATAAGAATCGCAAAATAGATAAACCAACACGCTAATACTGACAAACCAACGTCTTAAAACTAACAAACTACCAACATAAAGTAGAGAAACTAATATCATATCACAGACAAACCAGCATATAAAATTAGAGAAAAGAAGAAGAAGAAGAAGAAGAAGAAGAAGAAAGGAGAAGACGACATACCTATCTCTACACATGATGAATGAGTTGAACTCCTTCGGTCATAGTGGAGGAGCTAACAAAGGAACCCCTTTGTTCACTGCAGAAGAGTTGACAAAGGGCTAGGAAGGGA
Organism: Nissolia schottii; assembly: GCA_003254905.1. Lineage (NCBI taxonomy): Eukaryota > Viridiplantae > Streptophyta > Magnoliopsida > Fabales > Fabaceae > Nissolia > Nissolia schottii. The sequence goes on from QANU01007790.1 coordinate 234,039, forward strand.
AGGGTTCACGGTGGGAAGCTCATAGCGAAAGAGAGAGTGAGAGAGAGAAAGAGAAAGAGAAAAAGGAGAAGGAGAAGGAGAAGGAGAAGGAGGAGTCTATCGTTTGCCGTGAGAGAAGAAGAAAGTGAGATTGGGTGAGTAAGAACGAGTGAGAAAGTACACAGAAAAAGAGAGATAATAAAGTGAAGAAATAACTTTTTAATAAGGGTGTTTTATTTTTTAATGTGTTGTCAAATTTTGTTATTCTCCTTACATTCCTCAAAATTTTATTCAGGCATATAATATTTTATGTTTCTGGGTCCCCCTTTTTCATTTGTTAAGAATTGAATACTTCATGTATACTATATAGAATTCATGAAAAGGAAAAAATGATAAGCGATTGCCTTCCAATGTCCATTCAAACCAAGTTCGCAATGTTCTGTGTAGATAAGCAATAGAAGCACAGATTTAAAACATGCGATAATTGCCTCGTATAAAAAAATGCGAGAAACTACGTATACAATAATAATCTATTATGTACCATTTCTTCCTCTATTTAGTTATTTGTATAAATCTCAATTTCGATACAAAAATAAAATCAATGTAAGCGTATACGCAAAAAATAAAAACCAAACCCCTTAATATTTATTGAATTATAAGACGTTCTCTATTTATTAAAAAATAAATGCGTTATTACAGAGAGAAATGGTGGTCCAAATGATTATTGATGAGTAGTACAATGGTCCAAAAAGGAACTCTAACTCTTGTCAATGGTCCAACATTGTGGCATGTTGTGCTTCTTCACCATCTTGTGGCCAGATATTTCAGGTTTGTAGCGGTACCTAAGCCGACCACATCCCAGCTTATTAACATCTGTGGGTTCTCAATAATTGATCATTGAACTTTGTGTTGTCTGCTGATTTTTTTGGCAATTCGACACTTGCAACTGGTTAGGTGCTTCTTGTCATTTAGTTTTAATGTTTTAGTTATTCATGTTAATTGTATTTATAATAATCTGAAGTTATTGGTAACGAGGGTTGGTGTTCAGCTGTTCATTTACGCCCTGCACGTTTCATGCGAGACTTAACAAGTTACAACTACAAATTCAGTGGGAGGCTCTCTCACTAACACTAAGCATGTTACTATTAATGCTCAGATTTGCTTATTGTGAGGCCCAGCCATAAGGTTTGTCGAAATTTTGCATGAACAGGAATGGAAAGTAGGCCGGTGAAGAGATTGCGAGTTTTTGTTCAATTCGCAACAGCCCCATGATTATAATGCGCTCATGGAAACATTTCAAATGATCCAAAGAAAATTTTGGATCACCATACTCCACACTTGTAGAACCATTAAATAAAAAAACGAAGGGGCGGATTCGATGGTCCCATTAACTTTGGGCTCATTTAAGTGAATTCATTTCAATATTACAAATATGTCACCGCACTTGCTTAACAAAGATACTATGGTATTTGTACACCTAAAAAATTGATATTTTGTGTACACTTACACAAATGAATAAATATTACAAGAGTTTTGCTATACGTACACTAAAAACCATAAACCATACATACACCTCGTACTTATATACATAAAGTTTGTGTTTTAACCCATGTAATATTTGTGCACTTAATTAATTATAGTTGAGAGTATCATTTACAAGTTTGTAATGTTTGTGCACTGGTAGGAATAAAGTTTGTGCATTATTAATAGTGTATGTATGGATGTATGAAATTGGGTGTACATGTAGCATTTTTGATATTACAAAATAAAAAAATAAACATTTTTATCGAACATTGATGCATGCACGGACACCCATGTATTTAATATTGCTCGTTTATTTGTTTGATAATGTTTATTTCTTTATTTTTGTGCATGCACGAAGACGCATATATTTAATATTGTTTGTTTATGTGTTTGATCATGTTTATTTCTCTATTTTGTAATCTTTATTTTTCTGCTTTGTAATATTTGTTTCTTTACGTGGTGTACATTAGGTGTCAATTTTTGTGGTGTACAAATAGCAAGAGTGCTCACTTAAAGCCTATTATTTAATATTGCATCAAGATCCCTTCAACTATTTTATTTGTAATAATGGTCATTGAGAAAAACATTCATTCTATTTCACTCTCACTCATATCTCTACATCAGAACTCATTGCGCTTCTTCTCTTCTGTTCCCATTATCCAACAGACCCTCAAAGACACATCCATAATTTTTTCCAAACACTAAAGTTCACAGCTCCAACATCTATTCTAAAAAAAAAGTTGAGATCCAAAGTTCACAATCCCTTCAACAGCTCCAATTACAATTCACATCTACTATGTTGTCTTATATTGCTGTGCTCCAAAACCAAGGCATTTTGCCATGGTATATCCCTTCATGTAGCTGCCACGAAGAAATGCTTGCAATCTCATGTCTTCATCACAAACCAAGTCTTCAACATGTATGGCCAATTGGGGACGCCAACCACTTTGCCACTGAGCAGGAACTGACGACACTGGGGATCTGAGACGGAGATCGAAGATCAGAGATGGGGACTGGAGATTCTGAGAGTTGGCGAGAAGAGATAGAAAATAGGGATCTAAGAATGAGGATCTGAAAAATAATGAATGATTTTAGGTAGAGGCCGTATTTGCAAATAAAAGAGTTGAAGAGGAAATTTAGGTAATTCACTTTAAGTGAGTGTGGTGGTGTTTAATAATATTCAAAGCCAATTCACTTAACGATCTCAAACCTAATGTGACCATGGAATTTGCCACTAAGAAAGAATCCAATGGCTATTGTTCTAAAATATCTCGTCAAGTAACTGGGCCAAGGACGAGATATCACATGCCTGACTAGTTGTTCTTTGAACAAGCCTCCTATGGAAGTTTTACATGATCAAAACTTTGTCATGTCAGGGGTGGTACTTACAAGGCTACTCTAACGCTCAAGTTAGTATATGTATAAAAATGTGGATGAGAATATGATAGAATCTAGTTACCTCAAGTTGCCCGTGTCTTCTTTGTTCTCAAGAGTTAGAACATGACCGATAATTGAAAAATAGCACCTATGTTCTCATCATGAACTTTCTTTTGGGTTAGTTATGTCATATAAGTTATGATGGGTTCTTTATTGAGTTTTAACTAACAACATCCTAGTTGTGACACATGAAGGGTTTGTATGCTCAAGTTCCCTTTTGGATCGATATACTTATGTTACCTTATAAGCTTAGACCCATGTATTTGGGCGATTAGATTAGGCCAATAGTATTGGAATGTCACTAGTATGTCCTAGTAATTTGAGCTCGGATCTTCGGATTTAGTCCGTAAAATATGCCCAAATACAAGATGTGAGATTTTGGGATCAATTTAAGTACTAACTCGAGTTGTTATTTCCAGTGACTAGGGTATTGAGCATTTCTTCTCTCCATCCTTACCTGATCTCATTTCTTGTGAGTTCATGATTAATTTCATGGTAGAACACGAATTATGTGATGGTGGATAGGCAGTAGCCAGTAGGGTATCAAATTTTCCCTTAACAGATTCCTCTTCCCGCAAACAAATATATTTTTCAAAACCCTCCACTACTTCATTTATTTTCAAAACCTCTTCTTTTCTAAAAAGCCTCATTGTTGCTGCTTCATTCACTTTTTGTTGTTGTTTCTTGGGTGTTTGTAGTGCAAAATTGTTATTAAGTGAAGGAAGTTTCATCAATTAGACATGTTAGTATTTTTCTTCTTGCAGCTTCATTATGATATGACGCGGTTTGTCTAGAGCTAGCAAGAGCACTAGTCTCGACAAGTAATAAGTGAGTCTTTTAGGATTCAGGTTGTCGTGTTCACAGAGACTAGGTAACTACGTTATTTTACAACGTAGGATTACTTAGTTATGGTTGTTGTTCTTTTTGGTGTTTTTGATTATTTAAACTAACATAATCAAACAATTAAATAACTAAAATGAAAATTAATTAAAAGAAAAATTAAACTTAAATGTTTGAGAGAATTAAGATGAGAAAGGTGTTAGGAAAATAGACTTTTACTATCTTAGTCTAATTTGCTAATTACTATTCTTATCCAATTATGAGTTAATTGATTGTTTATAGCTGGGGTTAATTTGCTAACTACTATTCTCAAGGTCAAGTAACCCTCTTATTCAAGGCAGACCCCCTAATCTCTTAGCGAGGTCTAAACCTATCCTAAGGGTTATGAGTCATATTTATTGACCGCTCACATGACCACACAAGTCGGGCAAACTCTCTCAATGTCGCGCTCAACCTATGGTTTGCTAAACCTAGCCCTATTCCACACACTCTCTCTTTTGAGTCTCTTACGAGGATGCTAACTATGAATATGTTGATCAAGCATACACACAATTCAATACAAAAAGAATAGCAAATGTAACGTCAACTACTCGTAAAAGGAATAACATAATAATTTACAAATTAAACAGCGGAAAGCTTTCGTCCATGCAATAACAAGAGGGACATAGTTTATAACACCCCGAATTTATTTTAGAATCCAAACCCGAATTTATTTATATCTAAGGCTTTTCTAAGGCCAAGGGAAAGTATTAAAACCTTTATTAAAGATAAATTATTCATTTTACCTTTTTCAAGTCCATTTTAATTTTAAAGAGCCAAAACGTCACTTTTTAGGGTTCTAGAGCACCCCGAATCGCGCTGAGCCTACGCACAACACGCTGATGAGTTACCTCACATGCATGACGACACTTGCTGGGAGATGTTTCGCCATGCATGTGCCCCCCACAGCCACTAAGGCCACTGGCCATGAATCATCGATGTGCCTTAGTTGAAATTCTTTTCCTTGTAAATAAATCAATCAACATTTACAAGCCAAGTCTTTCAACAAGCTCCAGCCACCAAACACGACCCCCATTTCCCTTCATCTCCACCTTTTTCATTTCATCATCCTCCTCATCACCACGACTTTATATGTGGTACCAATTATATCTCTATGTAGAGTAGTTTTGCATCATGAGTTATCGCCTAGACGAGATATTACAAACAAGATAATAATAAATAAACTAGGATAATTGAATGAGACTATAGAAGGGTACCACTCAGGTGAGCCTGATTAACCATAGAATTCGTGGAATCACTAGATGAAACCAAATCACTAAAGATAAAAAGAGAATAATTGAACTAGGAATTGAATGAGACAATAAGCAGTTACCGACCTAATCAAGTCGAGCTAACCCTAGTAATAAATGCATAAACCTACTTATTCCCCTTGGTCTGCCTCTTGAAGTCGACCCCTCACTATCTAATATGGGATCGTCATTTAAACGCTAGATGCGTACGTGGGTCCCGTCCACCAGTTTGATATCAACACTGAGAAAGAAGGTTGTACCCTGATCGAAAATCTTCCTGACGGGTACATAAGGGGTTCTCAGTTATCCATATAGATAGATGAGTTATATGCATACGTGATTTAATATCATGAGTTATTTCCCTTCATGTTTAGAAAAGCACGGTCATACTTAATAAGACATTATGGGTTAATTCCCTCGTGTAGTAATTACGATAGAGTCGTTCGAGACTAGATTCACATTAATAATAATTAATAAAGGCTCGCATTTCTATTTATCACCTAGAGACCCCCGAATGGCAGTATCATAAGTTAATACAATATCCTACAGGTTACCCACTAAGAATGTAAATTCAAATTCTCCATTTGCTTATGATTCCATGACATTATGACGAGCAGACAAGAGGCCTCCAGGGTGAAAACCCTATGGACAGACACAACGATTGATCCCACATCAAGGGCTGTCACAATTTCTATGACAATAGAGTTCACAGAAGATTGTGAGACGCTTCCACCAGTAACAGCTATACCTCCGCCAGCCCTAGCAACTGTCCCCGCTCCTATTCCAGCATTGGCATCCGTTGAGCCACTTGAGCCCACTGATAGGGGGTTTTATACCTCATTTTATTATCCCATAATAAGATATTGCATCCTAAAAATGTGTGATTTTAATACATAATTGTTATGTTTTGCACATTGTCCTATTTTGAGAATAATTTAGAAATTTGCAATTTAAAGCACCATTTTTTTATTGTTTTAATTATCTCGAGTAATTTATGCGTTTAACATCTTGTGTTTGAGCTGTTAGAATCACAAGTAATCAGGTACTGGAATGCGAAGTGGTGCGAAAGAGGCTAAGAAAGGAAGAACAAAATGTGAAGAGGGAATGACATAATTCGACACACTACTCTTCAGATTAATTTCACATCTTTTTCTCTCTATTTTTCCAGCACCTTGGGACTTTGTTAGTGATACATAGGATAGCTTATTTTCACAAAAACATTGTTGATGCTCTCATGTTGCTGTTTGATTTCTCTCGCACTCGACTTCATTTTCCATCAATAATTTCAGTTCAGGTTCCTTTTATCTTTTTAGATCTGCATGCGGTAATTCCAGTTTAGGATTAATTTGAGGTTCCTGTGTCCAATGAATGTTTATAAGTCTCCCTCTCCTTTCTCTAATTGATAATATAGTGATTGCATGTTATTGATTAGGATTAATTATGAGATAATAGATCTTGATGATTGTAGGATTTATTAAATTAGGATTAGGGAACTTTGGGGACTAATCAGATTTGATTAGGTTGTGCAATTGGGAATATAATCAGTATAGGTTTTTGATGCTAAAATCTTAGTTGTTAATTCATATATTAGATAATGCTTAGGAGAAAACGATTGTAATCTCTTAAGTAAATTGCGCATTAGTTAGAGATTTTTAACTAATGAACAACGTCCCTTTTATGAACACTTAATTGAGGAACCAATGATAATTAATCGTTAATCTAGGAAAAACCACATGTGGGGTATTGCTTTAATTAATTGTTAATTTCTGTCAACCGAATTCACTCCAAATAACCCCCAATTTACTTTAACTGGTTCTAATTACTTCCTTGTGAGACAACTCGAGTTAGCCTATATTGAATTTTATTGGGTTGACTTGGCTTTTAATTTATTTGATAAAGAGATAGGCAATAATCCCTATATCATCCACAATGCCAAATCCTCCCCCAACGCCAGGGTCTTGCTGCGGGACGCCCATTATCCTTGATGACCCAGAGCCTGATCCCTATAAGAGGATTATCCACGAGGTCCCAATCCTCATCTTGTATAGACCCATTCCCCTAGAGCAGAGGAGAACGCGCACATGCAAGAACGCCAAGAAGAGTATGCTATTTGTGAGCTACTAGGATAGTGTCTGCATCACCATGGCACACGATGCAAAGGAAGGCCCTTATGGCCATGCCCTTTCGTTCCCCCTTGTATATAGGGGACCTTGGCCAAGGTGTTTGGCAGCGATCTCTAACAATGAGGAGGAGGACCCTCAGGAGGAGGATCCATAGGACGATGAGATGGGGAGTTGTTGAGTTAGTCGAAATTGAAGAGGAAGCTATCTTTAGAGGTCAGGGGAATTTTGTAGGGGGATTTTGCAGTCTTTGCGAAAGAATTTAGTATTTTGTTATGCATTTTTTTACTTGTATGTATATTTGGTATCGGGTGGGCTAGTGGAGGTAGCTACGCCACAAGTCCTACACTTGATGAGTTTGTCATGGGGACCTATGAACAAAGCAATTAGTTGGCCCATTTATTTTATTAACGAATACAAGTTCCACACATCTGAATGAGTAACTGGGCAAAGGACAAACAATAGTAGGGTTTGGGTTAAGGGTGAATATTCTAATACTGCTGAAACAACTAATGATTGATATGGAGTTCTTAAACTAATTATTGAATTACAATATGCACACGATAGTCCATCTCATCATGTTTTCTTTTCTGCTGTGATTGGTATGATCCAAATGGAACTCGGACTCACCCCAACGACAAGATCACTGAGATTAATCCTACAAGGCAGTATAAGGGGTATGATTCATTCATTGTTGCTGAAAGAGCAAAACAAGTTGATTATGCAAATTATCTAGGAGCTAGCCTATCAAGTTGGAAAGTTGTGATGAAATGCAAACCAAGTGGTCAAATTGAGTTTGATGATACAGAATCTCCAGACAATGCATTTGATCAAGTATATCAAGTGTCAGAACCAATCCCTGCAACGATAATTCCATTACCTAACACATTAGGTAGCAATACATTTGATGATAACCCTGAGATAGTTGAACTTCCTAACCTCCAACAACATGCAAGTGATGAAGAAATTGATGTATACAATGATAGTGAAGAAAAAGAAGAAGAAGAGTTTGATGATGAACTTAGTTATGAAAATTATGATGGCAATTTTGAACTTTGGGAATAGTATATGTAATTATTTGAGAATTTATAATACAATTCCATTTGAAAATTATTTGTAATTTTCTTATTAAATTTTCTTGCACAAATTTATTTTTAGTATTAAATTATTTATAAGGATAATTTATTATTTATGTATTAAAATAAATAGATAAATATTTGGTTATATATTCTATTTAATTATTTATTCGATTTAATTAAAACACTAATTGAATTAAATATATATTTATTTAGTTAAAATTTAAATTAAATTTTTTATTTTATATGGAATGTCATGTATTAGATAACTATTAAATTATTTATTATATTTAGTAAAAATATTATTGAATTTAATATTTATTTAATTTAATAATTATATAATTAGATATTTATTTCATATATACTTTTTCTTTTGGTGCAATAAAGAAACACTCTTTACCTTCTATGTATATAGACACAAAGCCATAAAGGCGGCACTCATTCTTGTTGGAAACTTTTCATCCCTTTCATCATACAAGCTAGTTGACTGTTGTGGTGTTGTCGGTGAACCCCTCAATTAAGTTCATTGAACTGAAATCTAGCCACTGTAATCTGTAACTTTTTTAAATGTTTAGAACCGCTTAAAAATTAAATACTAAATGACACATTTATCATTCTAACTCTCTAATTGAAGACACATTCTGTACGTATTGGCTTTGCGGGGTTTGTACCAAAACCAACCAGACCAACATACGTGAACATGCCAATACCAGCAGCCAAACTAATTGTCAGACCTTAAAATTAAATGCTCCAAACTGTGGACAAGTACAGGGGAAAGTGCTAATCAAGACGGGCTACCTTGCATGCCAGCCAAACATTTGCAACTTCAACTTCTATCTTCTCTCATTATTTGTTGCATTAAGAGAGGAGCACAAATTTAAAATATCTGTTATTTTATAGTAGAACCAAATTTGAAGGAACATTATACATAAATTAATGGGATCCTTTTGGCACCATGTATGTTTAGAAAGATAAGGGTCTTTTTTTTCAGTAATTAGTTTTTCTTTTTTAGATTGAAGGAAAAGAAAAGACAAGAATTAGTAGTGAGTAACATTTAGGTACATATTCATTAACTGAAATATAATTTTTTTTTTTTAAAAGAGCATCACCACTCCTTAAAATTTTACATTGTTGCAAATAAGTGTCTCCAACTTTTAAATATTTCAAATAAATTCTTAAAAATTTTACCTAATTACAAATAGATATATTTAACTTTTAAATCTATGAAATAGATCCTTAAATTATAACAATTATTATAATTAATCTTTCTATTCAATTTTTACTTTAACTTGTTCACACGATGTAATATCTAAACAACAAATGTCAAAATGATTGCAACTTTTTTTCATATTATAATTATAATCTTTAATAATTATTTAAAAAATATATTTATAGAAGATTAAACAATTGAAAACTAGTTAAGCCAAATTGCAACAGTTAAAAATAAATATTTTAAGAAATATTAAGAATATAATATGAAAAACATTATGATATTTTTTATTTAGATATTACGTCACGTCAACAACCCTATTCTATATATAAAGTTGATGTAACTTTGTTAAATGCATCTTACATGTCATTTTTTTTATACATTTTTTAATTAAAAAACTAAATAAAATCAAATAAAAGCAATTGAATTTATACGGAAATTTTGATTAGATCAAATGAAATGTTAAAAGCAATTGTTAGTTGCAAAATTATACCAAATCACAATTTCTCGATTACACAATTTTCGTTATTTCATTAAAATTGCTACAATTCCTAATTATTTAATAAATTAATAATCAATTAAAAATAATATTAAATCAAATTCCCAAATATTTAAAATAAATAATTAAATTACAAATAACTACTGACTAATAAATAATAATTTAATAAAAATTAGTAATAAATATTTAATAATTATTTTAAATATTTCTTATATCAACTTTCAAATAATATTTTTTAGAAATAAAACATGATGTTGAGTGGAAAATTTTAATTGAGATATAAAATCATATTTTAATTGAGAAATAGTCTTGCACGAAATTTTTTGTTTTTGTAATTGGGATCATTAATTTCGAGTCATTTTACTAAAGATGTAATAAGTAAAATATTACTTAAAAATATCTTCCAAAACTTATTTTTAAAAATATTTATTATAAAAACTTTAAAATCATTTTGTTAAAAAAAAATCTGGTGCTGAATGGACAGATTTAATTGAGAAATAAAGTCATGGTTAATAACATCATGTTTTAATTGAGAAATAATTCCACACATAATTACATTTTCTAATTATGATCATTAAACTGATCTATGTATCATACTTGAAGTGTCTATGATGTAGCTATATATGCAGGGAAACCTTAATTGTATAAATATGCTCATTTTTAAATTTTTTTATTTATTTTATTACTTGGGGTTTAGGGTTTAGATTATTTAGATGATACTAAACAAACATGCTACTTTTTTTTCAATGACTTCTCTCTCTCTCTCTCACACACACACATATAAATATAAAGATAGATGGGGAGAGGGAGGGGGACCTTGCTAGGCATTTATGTACATATTGGCTAATTGCTTAAGCTCATGATTTTATCATTATTTTAGATTGACATTGATGATTTCAAGGCAAAGTCTAAAACTATAGTTGAGCACCTTTAAGCTCAAATAAGTAGAATTTAGATGTTTTTAAATTAAAAATAAATAAATAAATAAATAAATAAATTGAGTAATAATTAGGTAGGGTAATAAATAGGTACAGTGACGAAAACGTAGTAGATCTCATTTTATTTGAACTGGTTATTTTATTATGAATAAAAAGAGATAAATTTTATCATTCAAGTAAATAGTGATGAAAAATGATACATGCATCACAAAAGAAATTGATCATAAATTTTTTACCAAACAAATAATCACAGTAGAAATATTATATATTCTTTTATATTATCCAAATTATTCTTCATAATTATTTATACATACAAATATATTATATATTAGGGATGGTAAACGGATCAAATCCACTCAACCCCGCTGCTAACTTGCCCAAAAACAGGTTGAGATTTTTAAATTTTAAAGGTTTGTTGAATACGTCAAATCATTAAGTTTTAGGTGGATTGGCCCACGAGTTGATGAAAAATAAAAATAATTATTATTAAATGAATTAATACTTTAATATTTTATTGAATATAAGTACTTAATTATTAAAACACTTCACTCGAATACTACAAAATAATATTTGTATAAACATATGTAGTATGTTATAATTCAAGAAATCCAAAAAAAAAATTTAAAGTAATACCAAAATAGTGTTAATTTTTTTAAAAAAAAAAACGAATACTCTAACTTGTGGATTAGGTTGAATCAACCTTGATAGATTAAAATATGTTGGTAGATTAAAAAAGTCAAGTTAACGAATTAAACCCATTTTATCATTTTTATCTATTACTTCAATATTTTATTTTTAGTATTACGCTTTAATAACCTAAATTTAAGCAATTTTCTATAACCAAGTATATTAATTATATGCAAATATTTATTACATTTATATTTTTGATATGATCAATAATCACCCATGATGTGCACTAGTTTAAAATTAAAATTAGTAGCTTGTCTATCACCTAATATAATGATTAATTGTGATAATTGTTATAGTTTAATGGTTTAATTGAAAGGTTTAAAAGTTAAAGGTACCTATTTGTAATTAGATAAAAGTTTATAAGAATCTAATTGAAAATTTTAAAAGTTGAAGGTGTATATTTGAAAATGATGAAAAAGTTTAAGAGGTGTTAATGTTATTTTTCTTTTTCTTTTTTTTTAATTATTGTAAATAGAAAAACATATGATTTAATATTAATTATAAATATTATCCGTATCCTTACAAATAATAAAGATACTGAAAAAAGATCCAATACTTATAATAATTTTTGTGACAATTTTTTGTGTGTGTGTATATATATATATCAACTTGCAACATCTTAAGACGCCATTGATAATGTCCTCATGTAAGAAATGTGGAAATAACGATGAAGGTGCGGGGAGGCATATCGGAGTGGGATGAGGACGCTTCATTCATATAGCAATGGGATTTGCATGCTTCGCGTGCGTGCGTGTCTTCTTCTATTGTTTGCATCATTAAGCATTACGTGGACCTTTGACTCCTCCACCACCACGTGACTTGAGGCAACGCAATGTCAGGTTTTCACTTTCGTTCTCTCTTCCCTTCCCCTCCCTCCATGTTTTCTCCACTTTCTCTCTTCTTCACTTGCACTTCATTAATTTCTGAAATGTTTAGAGTTTTTTTAAGCTCTTATAAATCAGAGTAGTGTATAACTCTTTCAAGCTTCAGAATAAATGATTATTCTTGATTAGACATTGATATATAAAGTTATTTATTTCCTTTTCCCGTAATAAATAATTAAATATATCAATAGTAATAATTATAATAATAAATAATAATAAGTACAATAAAAAAATAAAATATATAAGTTATAAATAACATAGAATATAAATTATATTTATTATAATATAAATTTAAAATATTAAAATAAAAATTTATAATAACATTAAAAATTTTAACTAAATAATTAATAAAATTTATTTTCTTTTATAATTTCTTGTAATATTTAACTGTCAAATTAGAAAATATTAAATATATAATAGAGAAATTATTATGTATTTGTTATTTTTATATTTTGTTATAATGAAAATTAATTATTAAAAATAAAAATAAATAATAAATATTTATTATTTATTATAAATTATGTATTTTATTAAAAACAAAAAATTGTTTAAAATAATTAAAATTCAAATATAAATAGTATTTGAATAATAATATTATATATATATATATATCTATATATTATATTTTTGTTTTTATCAAATTTTTAATTTTAATTAGAATTGTTTGATATAACTAAATTGCAATATTATCTCATATAATACACCATCTAATAATAGATATTGTCTAATAATAGATATTCCGTAGTATTGAAAACTTTTCGGACCTTATATAAACCACTAATTATTTTTTAAAGTTATAAATACTCAACCTTTAAAAATATTAAGCAGAAGTGATTTTTAAATAAAAGTATATTCTAAAAATACACTTTACCTCTGTTAAGAATTAATATCCTCATTCCCCCCCCCCCCTAGTCTCCCAAATATGTCCCTAATGCTTTTGAATTACATTTTTATTTTTTATTTGACTATAAAAACACTTACTTTTTTTTTCCCTTCCAAACAAACTATTAAGTACTTTTCATAATTAAAAATATTTCTCAAATAGCCTATTCAAATGTAATATAGATTTTTCTTAAAAATAATTCTATATTGAAAATTAAGTAAAAAAAATGCATTTTTCTTAAACCGTGTTGTTTAAGAGTTTTAATTTAGATGCGGGGAAGGTTTGTGAAAGTTTTCAAAACCGCTATAACCCTCTTTACTTCTTATTTCAAGCTTCTTTGTACACTCTCAAATAAGGGGACTACAAATTCTCCAAATCCTTTCATCCCCTTCCTCTTCCTCTTCCTCTTCTCTCCATTAATTAATTTCTTTCATTTCCATTTCAGGATGCTAATATGATCCTTGGCCACTTACAGATCAAAATGGTCCATGCTTAAAAGAAAAAAATTAAAAAGTTTAACACAATTACTCTTTAGTGTTTTGTATTTGTTAATTATCTTGAGTTAATGGATAAAAGGGACATGACAAAAAATAGAGAAAAGAAAAATAACATTGTATTATTAGAGTTGTGTGTATCTGATAATTATAATGATGTGCCAATATACATGCCAATAATAAAATTAGAAAATAACGATGGAATCAAACTAAACAAAGAGTAAATTAATCAGAGATAATTCTAAGATATTAAATTAATCTTAAAAATTATTTTTTCTCCTTTTGTCTCCTAACGTCTCCTCTCATACTCTTGTTCAACATCTCTTCCCTCCCATCGTCCCCTTCCTCTCCCTCTCCGGTTGCCACCTGCACCCTTCGAGACCTTTGAAGATCGCACTCGCCCTTTGTCCTCCTTTGCCTCTGCCATCACAATGTCTGGTGTAAGTGGTGTCGCTGCATCCCCCATGTGATCGTTGTTCTCTGTTACAAGTGAAACTCTATATCTGCTTCCACTTCCAAGTTGTTGTCCTTCGCCGCGGTGTGTATTTTTAAAAGATTTGCTGGACTTTTTAGATGTTTCTCTTCAAGATTCTGTTCTTGGATCTCTTATTTTTGTGCTCATTTGTTAAACTTACTTTTGACTTTTCTATTTGATCGCTTTTTTGTTTCTGGGTTTCTATTGGATATTGTTTTGCTTATTATTGTTGATTATGAAGAATTTGGGTTCATATTCATATGACGATATTTCTAGTTTCTTAAATCTACATTAATGTTGCTGATAAAGTTTTTGATTCTCGATTTTGTTCTTGGTTTTCCAGCGATGGGGTGTCATCTCTCACAATAGAGACAGGAGTAGGGCGGTGGTGAAAGGAAATTCAAAACCGCGGCAAATTAGAAAAAAAATTTAAAAGTAATAAAGGGTAAAATTAGTCATTCAAATAGAAATATTATTAAATATGAATTATTCATAATTATTTGTTAATTTTAATCTTAACTTTGATTTGTGTTTTGGATGCCCAAGATTTAAGGATTAATTTGATTCCTAACTGAGCGTAATCCATGTATGTCACAACCTTCCTTTTTGTCCTAACTCCCTTAAAAAGCCTAAGGCAACGTTTATTTACGAAGACACAAGGACAAAATTCTTATTTGTTTACTGAGACACACAAAAATTTGTGTCTTTTCTGTACCTCTGTTTTGCTGGGACACGGAGACACAACCTTTTATATTAGGATAATATTTTTGTCTATTAAATTAATGCAATAAGGGCATTTTAAGAGTATTTTCTATCTTGTTTTTATTAAACCAAACAAGATACAGGTACAAATAAGTGTGTCTTGTACATTATCACCAAACATAATACAAGATTGATTTGCCCTCTTATGTTTTATACCTCTGCGACACAGGGACACAAATCCTGTTTGTTTCCTGTGACGGAAAATTTGTATATTTTCTATATTTCCGTTTTGCTGGGACACAGAAATAGGACACTGGGACACAACCTTTCAGAATAGGATAATGTGTTTTTTTCATTAAATTAATGCAATAACAGTATTTTAAGTCATTTAGAGTGTATTTTTTGTCTTATTTCTATTAAACCAAATAAGATATAGATACGAATAAATGTGTCTTGTATACTGCCATCAAATAGAATATAAGACTGACTTGTATGTGTCTATCTTTATGTCTCTATTATCATGTCTCTGTATTTTAATTTTGTCTCACCAACTAAACACAGTTTAAATGAATCTCTTTTGACTTGACTTTTCGTTTTGAATGGCCTACTTCACTTCCACATAGTTGTTGACAGCTCAAGTTCGTCTTCAAAGGCAATTTCCATGCGAGTCTAATTAAGCCTTGCAAAACGAGTAAAAATGCATTACTTTTTCCCTCACTCTTTCTATTCCATGTTCAAAGTTCAACCCAGACAGTACGTTCACCTGCCTCACTACCATTTGACTTGACAATCTAGAAGAGACCAAAAAAGATGAATGAGACAAATGGAGACTAGAATATATATATATATATATATATATATATATATATATATATATATATTCTAAACAAAATTTGGGTTGGCCTGCTTGATTAGACGAATAGGAAAGGAATAACATCATTTCGCGGGGAGAAAAAACTAAAGTGACTGATTGGCAACAATACCATTTGTTTTTGATTCATTTGACTGTCTCTGGAACTAATTAATGTCTTAAAAAATTGTAGTTATACCCGACGGCTTTGTGTTAGAAAGCTTGGTCAAATCAAATTCCATAGCTGCATCAATACAATTTGGCTCAATTATTGGTAAAAGAGTTCCGTACAATATTATGAATATTCTTCCAAGTGTATATATGCTTGAATTCTCCATATAAGATCCGGTCGATGGTTGTCTGATAAGTGGTTTTTTCAATCCCACATCCTTATTCGTTACTCTAAGTTAATGTAGTTTAATCTCCTTACGAAATCCTTCTTTTAATTAATAAGGGATAAATGAAAAAGAAAAAAAAAAGGATTGAAAATAATGACACATGTTACCATCCTGTAATAGTAATAGTAATTAGTTAGTGGGTATTACTTAGGTGTAAAAATAATGGACTACTAACATTGTAATTGATAAGTGAAATGATATTGTTAGTTCAACATTGTTAAATTGAAGTCTTCTCTCTTTGACTAGAAGAAAGAAGTTTGTAAGTATTATCATTGATGCTTTCATTAAGATCGAGTTGAGTTTGAAAAATGGTTACAAGTTAATTAAGTGACTTATTACTAATAGATGAGTAAAAACACAAATAAGGGACTACAATCAAATAAGTGTCAATAGAGTACTAAAATTATTGTAGACGTCATCTTTTAAAAGGGGCGACAATGTTACAAATCTCATGTTGAGTAAAAAAAATAAAAAAATTAATGTACTAAGCCATAAAAGAGTGGCTAAAAAAATTTTATGCAGTAAAAAGATATAAAAATTATAAAATTGTGGTACTTTATGAAATGTACCATAAGGTAGAAATTCCAAATAAAACGCCAACCTATTTAGTGATTTATATAACGAAACTTATTTTTGTCAATGTTATATTAATGGGCAAATTTTATCTTATATGATAATAAAAATCGCCACGATTGACAGCGATATATGAAGAAAAAAAAAAAGTGCAAGTAATGAAAACACATGATAATGTACAACAGTAATCTATTCTCATCAATATTGCCAGTCAGTTCAATTATCGTAATTAAATGAGAAGAAGTTCGATATGACACAGTCATCTTGATTGAACTGAATCCTAAGTTTATATTAAAAATTAAACAGAAAAAGAATTAAAGAAACATACAGAGAGAGAAGAAGAATATGACAGCCTACGAAATTATTTGACCTCACGAAATATTGAATGGAAGGATAACAAATTGTCGGTCGAAAGATGTTATTAAAACTAAGATTCCAAGCGTTAATTAGTGGCGACTTACATCCATGATTATGATGGTTACTAACAGTCTTGTTCTCTTACTTTATTGTTAACAAGTAGAGTGGATTATTAATTAACATGTGTTCATTAATTTATGTTACTGAGTTGAATGATTCTTGCATTAAAAACTCACTAATAAACAAATGCACCGCCATTTGCAACATACTATTTTATATATATATATATATATATATATATATATATATATATATATAAAATAAAAGAGGGAAAATAAATAAATCCAAAGTTGCAAAATATAAATGCCTTCTTAATTTTCCTAAGAAAATATTTATTTACTCAAATAATAACGAGTATGAAAGCAGGACAACAATCTAGTTTATAGATTTTTATCACATTTTTTGTACACTAAAACATTATTTCCAATATTATTATCAATAATATTAGTAAAAATTGATTTCGAAACCTTAGCATCAGATTTGTTCTCTAACATAAAGAAACACAGAAAGATATAAAGAAATTTAAATAGGAAGTTTCACTGGAAAGGAGTCACACGTGGTTTGGGCAACATATTATATGATGTTCAACATCTTTTGAATCTTGTGGCGGTTGTTCTATCTTTACCTCTCCGTATATCACTCTGCTATGTTACAGGAACTTGCTCTCCCTTCCGCTTACAAGTGTGCACAACTTAATTGACAATCAATTTATTATCTTATACAGCAAAAATTACGTCAGGTTGCATAAAAATAATAATAGTGTGTATAAAAAATTACGTTCATTTGACGAGCGGACTTGTCGTTATAGTGAGACTCATGAAATTTAATTATAAATGGCACACATGAGACCATAAGTATATACTTACAAAACTAACTACTACACTGTCATTTTCTTGACTTATATTTAATTTCTGGTTTAAATATATTTTTAATCCCTCATAAATTTTAAATTTTGTATTTTATCATTCATAAATTTTTTTTACTAAAAATCTTTCTTCATAATTGTTTTTTTATAAAATTTTAATCCATGTCATCATATTACATCATTAACTGTTAACGTGACAATGAACTTGGTCACGTGGCGAAGGTAACATGGAAGGGGAAGAGAGGTTGCTTTGCTAGCCGCGATGAGGGTGGCAACTCACAGAGCTATAGTAGAGTAAAATAAGAAAACAACAAGCGTACACTAAGAGCATCACAAGATGACAAATGATTGTATTAAATGTGTCACCTGATTTGCCGCGTGATTAAATTAAATGTTGTTACGGACTGGGCCATAAAGGCCCATCCTAGCAGCCCCGACGCCCTGGCCCATATCCGCGGACCCGACCCGACCGCCCATATGGCAGGTCGCCCTGAGGTCGCCACTCTCAACCGTCCAAGATAAGATAACCTATTCTCCATATCTTATCTACCCAAGATAAGATATAGCCACGCCGGTATTCGCGGGCGAAGCGCATAGCTCGGGGTCGAGATATCCCTCACCGCCGAGATACGCGGAACCTCCTCAACCGCCTCAGCTATTTAATAAGCCCGCCCCTCAGGTATGAGATCATCCAATAATCACTTACTATACTCCTTAGACCCTTGCTTACTTGAGCGTCGGAGTAATTGCAGGTACACACCGCAATCGCGAGTCCAGAGATCGATCGTGCCGGAGCTAGAGCATTCATCCCGTTCCCGAGCCTCAGGATCCAGAGCTTGTACCGAGGTGCATACTTCGGAACATTGGCGCCGTCTGTGGGGACTTTATTTCGGCATCCCCCACCTTTTCTCTGAAACCTGAGCACACGTCGTCACACCCATCGTCAGCAGCATGCCTCCCAAGAATACACGAAGGACCTACAGAATGGTGAACTCCAGGGGATCAGCACCCGCCGGCACCCCGACGGTGCCATCTCAAGCAGCACAGGCGTCACAGGCGTCCCCGATACTGTCCACGCCCTCCATTCCTCCTGTGCCATCACCTCCAAGAAGCCAACCACAGCAACAGCCTGCGGGGGAAGACCTGCCTCCCTCACCGACTCTGGCGGACGTGGTCCAAACCCAGGCGGAAAAGATCGCCCGCCTAGAGGCGGCCCTAAGACAACTGGCCCGCATGGACGAGGAGCGGAGGCAAAAAGACCTCCGCGAAGCAGCAGAGAAGGCGAAAAAAGAAGCCGAGCAGGAACGCCCCTTTGTTGGTCTTAACCGCAACGAGGGTCCCAGTCGCACAACCGCAGACAGAGAAGCTGAATCCGTATACAGGGAGCGGTCCGCGGAAGATTTCCATCCAACGGAAAGGGTCCGCTCCGTTCCGAGAAGAATCCGAGGAAGGGAAAGCCATCCCTTTGCTGAAGACATTCTCGCAGCCATTCCACCCCAAGGGTTCCGACCTCCAACAGACATGGAAGCATACGACGGCACCTCGGACCCCCAGCACCATCTGGATGCCTTCGGGCACCGGATGGTTCTGGACGGTGTTTCCGACGCCATCCAGTGTAAATCCTTCCCCGTGACCCTGAGGAAAGGCGCCCTGGTGTGGTTCAACGCACTGCCACCGAGGTGCATCCACTACTTCGATGACCTGGCAGAGCGTTTCCTTGCAAACTTCACCACGCGGAAGACCAAGCCCAAGACAGCGGTAAGTCTCCTGGGCGTGATCCAGAGGGGAGACGAATCCCTCAGGCAGTACCTCGACCGATTTTATGAGGAATGCGCGCAAGTCGAAGACCTGCAGCCGCAGGCAGTGCTAATGGGCCTAACCAACGGCCTCAAGAAGGGCAGCCCCTTCGCCAAAAATCTCTCCAAGCGACCTCCGCGCAACCTCATTGAAATACAATAGCGGGCCGAGGAGTACCTGTACCAGGAAGAAGGGATGCAAGCCATCAGAGGCAATCCGTCCCGAGACGGACCCCGAGAAGCTGGAGACTCTGGCAGAAAGTTTGCACAACCTCCCCGCGGAGACAGACATCAAAATGACCGACCGCGGATGCCCAAGGAAGGGCGGTACACCAACTACGCCCCGTTAAACGTTTCCCTGACACAACTGTGCAGGGAGCTGCAGCAAAGGCCAGACTTCCCGAGACCGAAGCCCCTGAGAACCCGAACAGGTGCAGACACTACCCTGTACTGCGCTTACCACGACGGCTACGGCCACACGACAGAAGAATGTGTGGATTTGAAAGACGAAGTGGAAAAATGGGTACGCGGAGGACGGCTGGAGCGATACGTCATCCAGGAGCAGAAGCGAAAAAATGACCACCGCGACGACGACCACCGAAGCAACGACCGAAGACCCTTTCCCAGGGAGGACAGGAGACGAGAAGACCCTGCCGACCGCAGGGAGCGAAGACAGGAACCCACCAGGGTCATAAATACCATTTCAGGAGGATTCGCGGGAGGCGGCACTTCCCGCTCTGCGAGGAAGAGGCACCTCCAAGAGGTTTTGCAACTAGAAAGGGAAACGGGACACAAGTCCCGCGGACCACGAAACCTCTCGGACATCACGTTCACGCGGGACGACTTTGCCCACACAACGCCGACCCACGATGACCCCATGGTCATCTCGGTTACCGCGGTGAACGCTGAAGTACGGCGAGTTCTCCTGGACCAGGGTAGCTCAGCAGACATCATGTTCAGAAGCTGTTTTGACCAGCTCGACCTCAAAACAGCCGACCTCCAGCACTACCCAGAAGACCTGGTTAGCTTCTCCGGAGAAGCCGTCAGCCCCGATGGCTACATCTCCCTTTACCTCACCGTGGGACGCGAGCCGATGTCCAGAACCGAGAGGGTTACATTCCTTGTGGTGGACAAGCCGTCGGCGTACAACATCATCCTGGGGCGACCAACGCTGAACGCCATCCACGCCGTCATCTCCACCGCAGCATTAACCATGAAGTTCTTGACCGCTAGGAACGACGTCGCAACGGTGCGCGGTGACCAAGTCACCGCTAGAAGATGTTACAATTCTAGTCTACAGATCCAGGCGCACCAATCAAGAAGAACCACCCCACCAAAGCCCCCTGCCCCCTGCGGAAAAGACGTCATGATGACAGAGATCTACACCGCGGAGCCCACGCGAGAACGGCCCGAGCCGGAAGGAGACATGCAGCCCGTTCAGATAGGTGTCAACGCAGACCAGGTAACTTATATTAATAGTTCCCTACCGCAGGAAATGAAGAACCGTCTGATCCATACTCTCCGCGAAAATGCCGACCTGTTTGCATGGACATCCTCCGACATGCCTGGCATTGACCCGGCCCTCATGGCCCACAGACTGGCGATCCTGCCTGGAGCTAAACCTGTCAAGCAAAAGCGCCAGAAAATGAGCGCGGAGAAGGCCGGAGAAATCCAGAAGCAAGTACAAGCACTTCAGGACGCGGGCTTTATCAAAGAAATTCAATATCCAACATGGCTATCCAACGTAGTCATGGTACCAAAGCCCCGCTGAAAATGGAGGATGTGCGTCGACTACTCGGACCTTAACAAAGCATGTCCCAAGGACCCCTACCCGCTGCCGAACATAGACCTCCTGGTCGACGCCGCCTCCAGCCACAAGTTCCTCTCTTTCCTGGACGCCTATGCAAGGTACAATCAGATACCCATGCACCGCCTGGATGCAGAAAAGACCGCCTTCATCACCCCCGTCAGCAACTACTACTACAAAGTAATGTCGTTTAGCCTAAAGAATGCAGGGTCAACATACCAACGGATGATGGACAAGATCTTCATGGATGACTCCCGCAACTTGATCGAAGTCTACGTGGACGACATGATCATCAAGTCATCTGCGGAAGAAGAAGTCACGCTCAACCTCCAAACCATCTTCCAGACGCTTCGCCGCCACAAGCTGAGGCTGAACCCTGCCAAATGCGCCTTCGCCATGGAAGCAGGCAAGTTCCTCGGGTTTATGATCACCAAGCGCGGCATTGAGGTCAACCCCGCAAAGTGTGAAGCCATCCTCAGCATGAAGCCACCTACCACCATCAAGCAAGTTCAAAGCCTAACCGGGCGGATAGCCTCGCTCAACAGGTTCATGTCCGCTTATGCGGAAAAAGCACTCCCGTTCTTCAAATTAATGAAGAAAATGAACTCTTTCGAGTGGACAGACGAATGCCAGAAAGCCTTCAACGACTTCTGGACCTACCTGTCTCAGCCTCCCATCTTAGTAAAACCTGAAAAAGGGGAGACACTATACCTATATCTATCATCGTCCGCGGAGACCACCGCCTCGGCTCTGGTAAGGGAGAAAGGACAAACACAACACCCCGTTTTCTTCACCAGCAAGGTCCTACACGGAGCAGAAGTCAAATATCAGAAGCTGGAAAAGTTATCCTTCGCCCTCCTCCACTCAGCAAGGCGGCTCCGCCCCTATTTCCAAGCACACACCATTGTGGTCAGAACCGATCAGCAGATCAGACAGGTACTCCAGAAGCCAGACCTGGCCGGACGAATGCTAACTTGGGCAATGGAACTCTCCGAGTTCGACATCCGTTACGAGGCCCGGGTAGCAATCAAAGGCCAGGCCATGGCAGATTTTATTGCAGAGTTCACCGGCGAAGCGCATCCCGCGGATACCACCAAGTGGACGTTGTTCATCGACGGAGCGTCAAGCGCCCGAGGAAGCGGAGCCGGCATCCTGCTCGAAGGCCCTAACGGCCTGCGACTCGAAATGGCGGTAAAATTCGAGTTTAAAACCTCGAACAACCAAGCAGAGTACGAAGCGCTGGTTGCAGGTCTTAACCTGGCCAAGGACGTCGGAGCATCAAACCTACTCATCTGCAGCGACTCTCAAATCGTCGTGGCCCAAGTCAAAGGAGAGTATCAAGCGAAGGAGCCCAACCTGTAGCAGTACCTGTCCCTGGTCACCAGATTGCTATCGTTGTTCAACAACCACGACATCAGGCACGTCCCGCAGAAAGACAACGAACGTGCAGACACGCTATCTAAGCTTGCAAGCACCCACCCCGGCGGCAACAACAAAACATTAATACAAGAAACTCTTCATCACCCCTCGGTCTCAACCGGGGTCAACCACATTGAAGAAATCACACATGCGCCATGCTGGACCACCCCAATCATAGAAGTGATCCGCGGAAGTCCAACAGCCCAAGCCAACAAGAAGACCATCAGGGAGGCCGCCCGCTACACCCTGATCAGCGACCAGTTGTACTGAAGATCAGTCTCTCAGCCCCTTCTAAAGTGTGTAGGTTCGCAAAGAACCGCATACGTACTAGAAGAAGTACATGAGGGATCACGCGGCCACCACATGGTCGGGAAAGCTTTAGCATTAAAGATACTCCGCGCAGGATTCTATTGGCCCACTCTCCAGAAAGACTGCGCGGAGTATGTCAAGACTTGCAGAAAATGCCAAGAACATGCTCACCTCCACATTGCTCCCCCCGCGGAGCTCACGACATCGATAGCCTCTTGGCCGTTCCAAAGATGGGGCATTGACATCCTCGGCCCATTCCCTCTGGCCACCGGACAAAGGAAGTTTCTCATCGTCGCGGTAGACTACTTCACCAAGTAGATTGAAGCAGAGCCCTTAGCCTCCATCACGTCGGTCCAATGCCGGAAATTCGTATGGAACAACATCCTCACAAGGTTCGGCGTCCCGGAAGTCATCGTCTCCGACAACGGCACACAATTCACGGACAAGAAATTCACCACCTTCCTACAAGGTTTTAAAATCAAACAAAGATTCTCGTATGTGGAACACCCCCAAACCAACGGGCAAGCCGAAGCCGCCAACAAGGTTATCCTAAAAGGACTAAAGAAGCGACTTGACGACGCAAAAGGACTCTGGGCGGACGAGCTAGGAAGTGTCCTGTGGGCGTACCGCACAACCCCACACTCAACCACCACACACACCCCGTTCCGCCTAGCCTACGGCAGCGAAGCTGTGATCCCAGTCGAAATCGGCGAAGGCAGTCTGCGGGTACAAGCTTCATCCGCGGAAATCAATAATCAACTCATACGAGAAGAACTAAACCTCATAGAAGAACAAAGAGACGAAGCCCGCATACAGGAGGAAGCCATCAAGTCAAAGGTATCCCGCCGATACAACGCAAAGGTCATACCACGGGCGTTCAAGTCGGGAGACACAGTCATGCGACGGGCGGACATCGGCACCAGAGCAACAAGACAAGGAAAACTTCACCCGAACTGGGAAGGGCCGTACCTCATAAAGGAAAGCCTTACCCACGGAGCGTACAAGTTATCAACTCTAGACGGCAGGGACATACCGCGGACATGGAATGCCATGAACCTCCGCGCATTTTATCTCTAATATTTTTCTTCAAAGTACAATTTCATGTATCCAATCTTTTTATCAAATAAAAAGTCCCTCCACAGCATCCATAAATTCTGCTTTAACCATTGACCAAACGATTAACTCCGCGGAACCCCGTCGCGCTCAAATTAAACTCTGGTCTTAACCATAGAGTAAAACCAAACTAAACTCTGGTCTTAACCATAGAGTAAAATCAAATTAAAGTCTGGTCTTAACCATAGAGTAAACTAAACGCTCTGCGGAATATCGTCACTCTCAAAACTCTGGTCTTAACCATAGAGTAAAATCAAATTAAACTCTGGTATTAACCATAGAGTAAAAGTGAAAGCCACACTGGTCTTAACCGGTGAAGGCATAACCTCTATCGCGGAACCAATCCACCACCAAATCACAAGAGACACACATCGGAGAACAACATTACAAAAAACACAAATAAAAGGATTACGCACAAATACTTGGCAAATTTTTATTTCATACAATCCATCAGGAATTCATTACAGAGCCAAAAAAAAAGGGTATTTATCTTTCATTCCGGCGGAGCCTCGCGATCCTCCGGTGGAACCTCCTGATCCTCCAGGGGGACCTCCCGATCCCTAATCACCCCCGCCTTGGGATCATAAAACTTCTCCGCTGATACGACGCTCCAATCAATGGTTGGCGCAATATGCTTAACTTGATCCATCACTGTCTCGAAAGTAGCGCCCACCATATCCTCGGAGATCTGCACCAAGTTGTCCACCTTCTCTCGCAACCCCTCGCATTGAGTCTCGGAGTCTGCAAGAGCCTTCCGCGTACTTTCGGCCTCCGCGCGCGTCCTGTTCAACTCAGCCCTTACCTCCTCTAACTCGCCCGCCTTCCTGCTCAGCTCCGCCCGCGCGTCCTGCTCCGCCTTGGCGTTGCGCTCAGCCTCTGCCTGCAGGCCGGCCATCAGCCGCACCTTCTCAGCAACCAGCGCCGCGTTCTCATCCGCAGCGGTCTGGAAGGTCCTCCCCCTCTCCTCCGAGACCGCCAGCTGCGCCCTCAGTCTTTTAATTTCATCTTTCGCAGAGGTCAGCTCTCCACGAAGGTTATCCAACTCCTCGGAGGTAGCCATCCGCTCAGAGGCGTGCGCCATCACCCCAGCGAGCTCCCCGACGAGACGGAAACCCTTCGCCATCGCGGCACTAGCCGAGACCCCCTCTAGATGACGGCGGGCCTCTGCATGCAGGAGATTACGCTTGAAAAAATATGGAAAATTGATATCCACTGGATAAGCCCTGGCAAACGCGTTGGCGGCCCGGTCATCCAGCCCGTCGGACTCAACACTCCTCGCCCTCTTGCGCGGAAGGGACCCGAAAATCCGCTCTGCAACATCTCGCGGAACAGACTGAACGGATGGCGAAGGCGCGGCACCCCCGACCGCCGACTGAGCGGGCGAACGAACGGGAGACAGAACAGGAGAGGGCACCCGCGGAGGGGACGGAACAGGCGAAGGCACCCGCGGAACAGGAAAAGTCTCCGCGCTAGTCTCTTGGACACGCCCAGCCTTAGCCTTTTTCTCCGCAGCCTTCTGGCGGGCAACAGCAGCCTTCGCCTTCTTCAGATTTTCGAGCTTGTCCGCGGCAGCAGGCGACATTCGTAACTTCGAGTCTGCACAAAAAAAAAAACATGATTAACAATATAAGAAGACAAGAAAGCCAAGGATAACAATGTAAAAGCGCAACCAGCAAAACACTTCTACCTAGATAAGACCGGACAAGATCGGTCACCCCCTCAACGAGCACCCGTACGTTCAAGGGACCTCCACCGGACAGGGCAAGAAAGAACTCCCGCTGAGTTAGCTCCTCCGCGGAAAGGTTTTTGGGATGGTGGGGACAAATATTCCTGTTCCAGTAGCATGAAATGGCCACCACCGTATCCTGGTCCCCCTCCCAAAAAGCCGTGGTTCCCGGAGTGGCAAAAATCTTGAAATATTTCCATTTAAACTCCTGGTAGGATTCCTCCCACCGCGTGAAAACTTTCGTCCCCGCGTAACCCTTGAACGTGTGCCAACTCCGGTACCGAGTACGCCCCCCCGGAAAGCGCACAACTCCATCACCTCCCGCTCAAAAGGCGTAAAGGGTAACCTAACCCCCAGCCGCGTAAACAACACTTCATACATCCACAAAAAGTGTGGAGTATCAGTATGCCTCGCCATGCAAACCCTCTCGTCTTCGGAGGCGGCTTCCACGTAATACTCGTGGTCCTCAGCCCCCCCGTCCGTCAACACAAACGCCTCCTGCAAGTGCTCACCGGAGCTAGGACCGTACATCGAAGGTATAGAAAAAACCTCCGGGTCGATCCAACCATAAGACAACTTCTCATGAGCATCCCTCAGGGGACGCTCTCTCCTCTCCCCCTGTTGGTCCCTCTTTCTCCCCATCACCAATGCTCAGAAGACTGAAACAAAAAATAAGAACAGAGAACAAAACCCCCATGAACAACTCACTAAACATAAGCTAAATTCCTACGACAACAAACCAACAGCATCAGCCCGCAAGGAAATAACCCCCACTCTAACAGCGACAAGCAGCAGATCGGATCTACAAAAACTAAGGAGAACAGCCCAGCAATAACAGCAAAGACAGAAGCATTTGCAAGATGGCAAACCAGAAGCAGAGAAAAATAGGAAGCAGAGAAAGACCAGAAACACTTACAGAGTTAAAGAAGAAGAGGAAGAAAAGACGCTCCTCCACACGACAAAGAAACCCAAAAGCTCCCAAGCTTCAGAAGAAAAATCGCCTTCAAATAGGCAAAGACAGCTTAAAAATCAGAGCAACAGAAGAAATGAGAACGGCGTAGAAGAGGAAGTTATAAAGAAGTCCTCCGAAACGCTTGGAATACCCCGGCACACGAAACGGTTTTGCAAAACCGGATTTCAAAAATCGAAATAGTACTGGAGCATTAATGGAGCGCAAAAACCGAAGCGTTTTCCTTTCAAAGCCATCATTTCACTCTCACCTCGAGTACCCATCGCCCGCATCTTCGCCACGTGTCGGCAATCAACGGCATCAAATCTTCCGCGATGGGAGACGCGTCCCATCAAGGATCCCTAAACGTCACGCCATCAGAAAGAAGCAGATCAAGACATGCGTCCAAGCAAACCACTCCCTCTCCGCGTAAACAGCAGAAAGGTATACGCGGAAGCCCTACCAGAAGAACCAAGAAATTGAACTCGGACCCGTCACTACGCTCCGCGCTCCGAGCTAGGGGGGCTCCTGTTACGGACTGGGCCATAAAGGCCCATCCTAGCAGCCCCGACGCCCTGGCCCATATCCGCGGACCCGACCCCACCGCCCATATGGCAGGTCGCCCTGAGGTCGCCACTCTCAACCGTCCAAGATAAGATAACCCATTCCCCATATCTTATCTACCCAAGATAAGATATAGCCACGCCGGTATCCGCGGGCGAAGCGCATAGCTCGGGGTCGAGATATCCCTCACTGCCGAGATACGCGGAACCTCCTCAACCGCCTCATCTATTTAATAAGCCCGCCCCTCAGGTATGAGATCATCCAATAATCACTTACTATACTCCTTAGACCCTTGCTTACTTGAGCGTCGGAGTCATTGCAGGTACACACCGCAATCGCGAGTCCAGAGATTGATCATGCCGGAGCTAGAGCATTCATCTCGTTCCCGAGCCTCAGGATCCAGAGCTTGTACCAAGGTGCATACTTCGGAACAAATGTCATGTCAGACATTTACGGCATAACATGAAGACAAAACTAAAACCTTACAAATTTTTCTTAAGAGAGATGATTTTTAACCAAAAAAAAGTTATAAAAAACAAAATTTAAAATTTAAAATTTATGAAAAATTAAAAACATATTTAACTCTTAATTTATAGATGAATGAAATTACATTGAAATTGTCCCTTCATAATATGTAAGCGGCCGACCCGGAAGAAGTTCTGCGGCTTCGGCCTCAAACCTCTGTCCACAAAATTAAAGTACAATTTTCTTTTCTCTGAATGCATAAAACTTGTGCTAAAAATTAGATGAGGATGTTTTTCTTTTCTTTTTTCAACGTAGAACATAGGACAACCAATCCATTATGAGCAGCATATTTGTTAGAGACACAGCTGACTTAAACTAAAATCCCATCTATTATTTTGTTATAAAAACAAGGATTTTGTAACGAGAGTCAATTGCATTATTTAAAAAATCAAAAACATTAAACATGAAAATAATTCATTAAACACACTAAAAAATTTAATTTTTGTTTTTAATTCTTTGATAATAAGCATATACTAACAAAATCCTAAGAACAATGAGATGTTAAATATTACATAATTCTCACACAATAAAAATCATTTCTCCAATTATCCTGGTCCAGTACTTCAGTTATCTGGAAAGGCAGCATTCAAATCAATTTCTTCTTGTTATTGAGCAGTTTGACCACGCCGTCCATATGATTCATTATCACCACACGTTCAATTCGTACATGTAATCAAAAAGCGTATCTTGTAACTAAATACCAAATTTTGAAGCTCTTTTGAAAAGTATTACTACGAAAAACTGTGTCTTTTGTAGACTACAAGCACAGTATTTCTAATTTCCGTCCAATGACACGGTTGGCAGAAAGAACATTCAATTTTGTACCCTTTGTCCTAGTCAAAATTAATGTGATAGAAGAAACCAGATTTAATTTATGATGAGATCAACTTGATGATGATAATGACAACGACATAATTAAAATTGCAAAACAAAAGAGTTAGAGTTAATTAGTAGATGATTAAGTTTTTTAAACATTTAAATAAAAATTCAATTTTTAATATTGTAAATGAAAAGAAAAATTGTTAAACAAAATATACCGACCTTTATGATCCGAAATCTTGAAGAAAAATTATTTGTTGTGCTAGAAGTAAAAAAAGAAAAACATGGGATCAAGAATTTGGCGGAGGAGGATTAAATACGTGTGTCACGTGCATATTCTTTTTGCCAAAGGAGCCAATCGCTGTCGAAGGCCAACATTGGTACCTGAAATGAGCTTCACGGTTGGGCGACGCGTATTACCTTCCAAAACGAAAACTACCCCTCTGCTTCCTCCTTTGACATGGCGTGGGACCCACAACCCCCCCACATATGCCTTGCCCCCCTTTTTCTACCTTTCTCTGCGTGCTGTGGGCCCCCACTTTGCCCCCTCCTTCCACTACACCATCTTGTTCAACTCCCTTTCTGGTTTTCCCTTTTTTATCATTCGTTGATGTTTAAGTTTTTTTGTTTATGTAACAAAAACAAAATACAATTTCACTACAAGGGAAAAGTACTAGTTTCTTTTGGCCTTGTTTGCGGTTCATAACTTCAAAATTTTTTTGGTCAACTTCTTTCGTTCAAGGCCAAACCGTAGTTGTATAAGGTGATAGATATTATTAACTGCTATTTGTATAAATAAAATTAAAAATGTAAAATTCTTTTATTATTATTTTCTTAGTACATTTTATTGTTTTTATTCTTTTTAATCTTCTATTCATGACATTTTGTTGAATAAATGTAGTTATATTGAGAAATATTAAATTTATTAGAAAAAAAATGTTTAAATTTTTATATTAACATAAAATTAAAATTGAGCTCAATTAAGCTGATTATTTAATGAGCGGAAAAAAAAGTTGATTAGTTACTTATATGTAGTTAACCTTATAATAATCACTTGACGTGGCCATTTAGTAGCTAAAATGACATCGTTTAATTGATCCTTTTTTTAAAAGTTAAAATGGCATCATTTTAACTACCAATAAACAATTACTCGTCATTATTTTGGTTAATTCAAAAAGAAAAAAAATCAAATCAATTAAAATGATGTTATTTTGACTACTAAATGGTCACCTCAGCATGATTCGTTAATAAATAAAGTAAGAGATTAACGAAGAATTAACCTAACAAAAATTTTATAAATGAAAGACCAAATTAAATATTTTTAAAAATACATGATAAATTGAATAAAATAGTATAATTACATAATCAATGTATTTTATATTAAATATTACTGTAAAATTAATTTCTTAAAATACTACTATTGTGATTAAGTGAAATTGAATAGTGAAAAATTCGGATGTATAATATACATCGAGATCATAAATTCAGACGTTTTCTTATCAATAAACTTGATAATTGTACTTAAGTTATACAATTAGTTAGTCATTATAAACGCACCAAAAAGAAAAATAGTCATAATATGTGATATAGTATATAGCAATAGGACTAAGTACTGCGATGACAGAGAATAGAATCCCCCGCAAACCTCTTTTCTACGGGTCCAACTTGGATGACATGGCATCCCATAGTCATAGACCGCCCCTGCCCCTCGCTTCCTCTATATAAAGTCTGTAAGGTGAACAACTAACCACACCACACACCCCTCCTTCTCCATATCCCTCCTAAATACACAACACACTCTTCCTCCTCTTTCACTTCAGCTCAAGACCATATAATTTGTGTACTCACTCGTCCAAGGTCAGCACTTAGAAAAAATGGCCGTGGATTCGATTATTTCATCTCCGTTGGGTCCCCCAGCGTGCGAGAAAGACGCAAAGGCGCTGCAATTCATCGAGGAAATGACCCGAAACGCCGACGCCGTCCAGGAGAGGGTTCTGGCCGAGATATTGAGCCGCAACGCCGACACAGAGTACCTCAAGCGCTATAAGCTAGGCGGCGCCACCGGCCGCGAGAGCTTCAAGTCGAAGGTTCCGGTGATCACCTACGAGGACGTCCAGCCGGAGATTCAGCGAATCGCCAACGGCGACCGCTCTCCAATCTTGTCTGCTCATCCCATCTCTGAATTCCTCACAAGGTCAGTTACTTACCAAAACAATGCTATTTGTTTATTTATTTTATTTATTTTATTTTTGGAGGTGCGAACTGAATCCAATTTGGATGGAATCTGAATCTGCAGTTCTGGGACTTCAGCTGGCGAGAGAAAACTGATGCCCACAATTAAGGAAGAGCTGGATCGTCGCCAACTTCTATACAGCCTCCTCATGCCAGTTATGAACCTGTAAGTGTGCCGCCTCCAAATAATTGCGCTAAGGCTATGCATTTATTATTATTATATCCTACTAGTGAGTAGTGACCTTCCCAATTAATTAATGCCTGACGTGTATATCTAGCAAACCATCAAATTGCTTACAATAAATTGCCTAACGATGTTTATTATTATAATCTTGAATGGAACAGTTACGTGGCGGGTCTGGACAAGGGAAAGGGTCTGTACTTTCTATTCGTCAAGTCCGAAACCAGGACACCGAGTGGGTTACTGGCCCGCCCAGTTCTCACGAGCTACTACAAGAGTGACCATTTCAAGACCCGACCCTACGACCCGTACATGGTCTACACCAGCCCCAACGAAGCCATCCTCTGCCCGGACTCTTTCCAGAGCATGTACACCCAAATGCTCTGTGGCCTCCTCGAGCGCAACCAGGTCCTCCGCCTCGGCGCCGTCTTCGCCTCCGGCCTCCTTCGCGCGATCCGCTTCCTCCAACTCAACTGGCCCGAACTGGCCCGCGACATCCGAGCCGGGAAACTGAATGCCCGGATCACCGACCCGTCAATAAGGGAATACATGGACCGGGTGACCAAACCCGACCCGGACCTGGCCTCGTTTGTGGAACAAGAATGCTCCAAGGAGAATTGGGAGGGAATCATCACAAGGATTTGGCCCAACACCAAATACCTTGACGTCATAGTAACCGGGGCTATGGCCCAATACATACCCACACTGAACTACTACAGCGGAGGGCTGCCACTAGCGTGCACCATGTACGCTTCGTCGGAGTGCTACTTCGGGCTGAACCTCAACCCCATGTGCAAGCCCTCTGAGGTCTCCTACACCATCATGCCAAACATGGCCTACTTCGAGTTCCTTCCCCACGACTCGTCAGGGGCCAACAACTCGGCCGGGTCAAATCGGACGAGTCAACTGGTCGAGCTTGCTGACGTGGAGGTGGGGAAGGAGTACGAGCTGGTGATCACCACCTACGCGGGGCTGTACCGCTACCGAGTCGGCGACATCCTCCGGGTCACCGGGTTCCACAACTCGGCGCCGCAGTTCCACTTCGTGCGCCGCAAGAACGTGCTGCTCAGCATCGACTCGGACAAAACGGACGAGTCCGAGTTGCAGCGCGCCGTGGAGAACGCTTCCAAGCTGCTCGCCGAGTTCAACACGAGCGTGGTGGAGTACACGAGCTTCGCGGACACGAAGACCATACCGGGACACTACGTGATTTATTGGGAGCTGCTGACGAAGGACGACTCGGCCAGCTCGCCGAGTCACGAGGTGCTGAATCGGTGCTGCCTGGAGATGGAGGAATCGCTGAACTCGGTCTATAGGCAGTGCCGGGTCGCGGACCATTCGATTGGGCCGTTGGAGATAAGGGTGGTGAAGAATGGGACGTTTGAGGAGCTTATGGACTATGCAATTTCGAGAGGTGCATCCATTAATCAGTATAAGGTTCCAAGGTGTGTGAATTTCACTCCCATAATGGAGCTATTGGACTCTAGGGTTGTATCTGTCCATTTTAGCCAAGATTTGCCACATTGGAGCCCTCAAAGGAGAAGGTGATCCATTTGCTGAATTTAATTGGGCTTGTGGCCTTACTCATCAGTTTAAGTCAAGATATGTAGATGTAGATTTTGGTTATTTCTTTAATTTTTTTTTTTTCCTTCCTCTTCTTCATTTTTAAGTTCTAAAGAGTAGGACTTGTTAAGAGTTTAAAGGGAGATGCTTGGAATGGGACGTCTCGTGGTTAGGTTAATTATGTATGTTGTTTGGTTCATCAATTAACTTGTGAAGAGGATGTAGCCTTTTTTATTTTTGGAAGTAAATTTGCCCAGTGCATGTATTGCTCCTTTCGTGTAGGAGCGAAGGAATGTGATGGAACAGAAAACATTTCTTTCGGCAAGTTGCTCAACTCAGTGTATGTTGCTATCAAATATCTTATTTCCTGCAATGTCTCTTGTTTCTGGCTTGTTGGGGCTCCATTAACAGTGCAAGTTATTTCTTCATTAATTGTATCTTAGCTGGGTAGCAGGAAAAGAAAAGCGTTATTTGGGGGCTTCGATTTATTTGAAATAAGCTACAATACATAATAAGGTGCTTCGAAAAATGATCATTTATATATGCTGCAAATAAACACTGAATCCAAACCCACAAACTCATTATTACAAACACTAACGGGGAAAGGCCCAACTCACAAGGAGGATAGTAGAAAAAAAGAACAAAATTAGCAAAACTATCTACCAAAATTTATTAAAAAAAAAAAATATCTAAAATAGGGGGAAGGCTATCATGGTGCCCTAATGGTTTGGTACAATTGGATGGTACCCTTGTTTTCCATCCAAACATCTTTCTAAAATTACAAGTGATGCCACAACAAACTTCATTATTTAACCTTTGTAATATTGCACACTGGTCCTTAAATGCTAGTCATCAACTCTTCATCAAGCATTGATGTTTTGGGAGAAAGGAAAGGTTGAAATGGTAGAGGATGACCAAAAATTGTTTGCAGCTGATGTGAAGATGATGGCATAGCATTTTTAATCCTGAGTTTTGTCCAATCACTTGAGAAAGCGAAGCTACAGAGAGAGAAGTGGTAGCTGTGAAATTTATAACAACCGATTTTAAGGTGGAAGTTCAAGCTACCTCATGGCCGTTTTCAAATCTTTTTGATGAAGAGAAACCATGAAGATATCGTGAGGGATGTCCTGCAACAACTGATGGTTCACTCCGCAAAATTGAGGATTGAAGAGTGTACTCAAAGTGAGCAGTCAACCGAGAAGGATGATGAAGCAGAAGGGAAAATGAAGTGGTCGAGGATTTCCTAGCAATCATTAAGCAGCAGCTGAGCTTTAGGGGTCAGGATTTACTGATCAAAGTTAATATGGGAACAATCAAAGAACCAAGGTTGACTAAAGTCGATGCACTGCCGAGTGAAGCTTGTCGTGATCACATAGTCCAAGTATTCATAAAATATGAGGATTGTTTCACATGAGATTATCATGAGATGCCAGGCCTATCCAGAGACTTAGTTGAACACAGGTTACCCATAAAGAAAGGTTTCAACCCATATAAACATCCGCCTATGAGAGTAAATCCAAAGTTGCAGCCGAAGATCAAGCAGGAGATTGAGAGATTGCTCAAGGATGGCTTCATCAGAATGGCTAAGCCCCTGTTGCAAGTTTCTATGCATGAAGATGAACCTTTTACTCTTTCTAGGAGGTCTTATAAACAATGCTGTACTCATCTAAAGAATATGTCCTCCTTACTGTTAGGAGAGTTCCTATGTTCTACCAAGCGGCTATGGATAGTGATTAGAAAAATATTATTTATAGAGAGATGTTTTTGCCAGTTACTGTTAGTTTGACATTTGTCCCCACTTGATTCAACGAGGGAGTTTGTTGTGATTGAGCCTCCATCAAGTTGAACCAACACATCTTTTATTTTGTCAAAAAAGATTGAATCATTTTTAGTTTTTCGCATGATGTGACTATTTAAAAAGGAAGTAGTAGGTTTACGTGGTGTGTGCAACACACAAAGCTTCCTTCTTCCATACATGTACAATAGAATTTCGTCTTTGAGATTCCTTTTGTGAAACTCTTTTATTATACTCTTTGATTTTTCATAGTGGAAATTTTTTTGAACTAAGTCCTGTGATTTTTATCGCTCTTATTCGAGGTTTTCAATGTTAAAAATTGTGTGTGCTCACTCTTCTACCTTTTCCTACTTAGTTTTTGCGCTCTTAAATATTTTGTTTGTCATATATTACACTTTTCATATATTCATTCAAGCAAGAAAGATTATTCATTTTCATTATGTTATTATGTAATTTTTATACTAGGTACACACATGGCTTTGCCCACGATAGTAGCTGTATCATAGTCAAATATATGTAACTAGATTACAAAGTAATTAGACTCATTAATAGCTAGTTATATGTGACCTATTAATTTGTTAGATTTTGAAAGCTCCACTTGCAAGCCATACCTCTGTGTACACACATTTAATTGATCTCATTATCTATCTATTTTAATCTATAAATTCTGATACACTAATTTATTTTCAAACTGTCTTACCATTTGCTCAAACGTCAAGCATGGCAGGGTGAAAATCTTTGGCAAATCCACCGAAAGTTGAGGGTTGTTGGTAGGTGGTGGTTAAAATTAAATTTTGGCTAGTGGAGTAAATGCATCAACATGCATTGGGAGCCTATAAATAGAGCTCAAATGCTCCCTTTGTAAATCATCTAGCTGAAGCATTTAACATTAGTAAGAAGCAATAGAGCTTCTTGTGGCCAGAGATAAAAATAGAGTGAAAAATTTCAACAATGTAATGTGAGAGCATACACTGGAGTTTTGGGCATTCTTTAGTTCTTTGTAATACTACACTGGAGTTTTGGGGCCCCGAAAGTTGGTGAACTATGTTTGAAGGAGGCAAAGCTAGAGGAAACTCTGCTAGAGGCATACATGATATTGACATGCAAATCGTTTGTCTGACTTCGGTATAGTAGCAAAAGACTAATTGAACCATCGAGAACCTGGTTCCTCCGAAGTTTTCCTCAGGATAGCTGGAGTCTGCCGGAAAGTTTCATCGGGTAACGCCATTGATTAGAGGCATCAAGGGTGCAACACC
Source organism: Nissolia schottii (assembly GCA_003254905.1). Classification (NCBI taxonomy): domain Eukaryota; kingdom Viridiplantae; phylum Streptophyta; class Magnoliopsida; order Fabales; family Fabaceae; genus Nissolia; species Nissolia schottii. The sequence continues at coordinate 270,236 of QANU01007790.1, forward strand.
CTCAACCTAAACACGGAGTGAGGAGTCTAACATGTATGCGAGTCAACAGATGAGTAAACTCAAAAGGTGCAAGGAAGCTAATTGGCAGGATCCCTTTGTGGTTTACCCCACCGACCAACCCATAAGTCTTCATACATGTTAGCGGAAAATATGATTGTATATCTCAGATTTACAATAGAGGGTGAGTCTATATATAGACTGAAAATCTAACTACCAAAACTTAACAGCCAAAAATAAATCACAATCAATTACAAAATCTTACAAGATCAAATCAATCAAATCAAATCAAACATAATATATTCTATTATTTTTAACACCCTCCCTCAAGCTAAAGCTGTTAAGGGAAAACAAGAGCAGTGCCAAGGACTTGTACGGAAACATCGGTGATTGCATAGAGGCAGTGATAGGCAATATCAAAGACTGCATAGAGGCAGCAATAGGCAACATCAGGGGCTGCACAAAGGCAGCGATAGGCAACATCGGGGACTTCAAAGGAGTCGCCACCGGCGACTTTGTCGGAGAAGGTGCCGGCGACGAGGCTGGAGATTGAGCGACGATGGAGCTCACCAACAATGTGGCAACTAGCATCAATGCAACCATGGAGGAGTTGCAACAATAAACGTGACATGTCGACGTGAAAAGAGTACGGATCTGGCAACGGCAACGGTGATGGGCGAGAGCGGCGGAGGAAGCAGAAGCTGGAGAAAGATGAGGAATCGGAGATTGGAGGAGGGAGCCATGGCTTGAGAGAGATGACAGAGGCAGAGAGAGGGGTCTTATCTGGAGAGAGAGATAGGGTTCACGGAGGGTACCATGGCTCTGATACCATGTTAGCAGAAAATATGATTGTATATCTCAGATTTACAATAGAGGGTGAGTCTATATATAGACTAAAAATCCAACTACCAAAACTCAACGGCAAGAAATAAATCACAATCAATTACAAGATCTTACAAGATCAAATCAATCAAATCAAATCAAACATAATATATTCTATTATTCTTAACAATACATAGCAAAGCAGAATCTTTATATTACATCAATAGCTACATCAAACATCTCGCTAGAAAAGCTCGTGATATCTTACAGATATAGATATATATATATATATATATATATATATATATATACATATATATATATATACATATATATATACACACACACACATATATATATAGGTACAATCTTAGAAAGTTAAGTCGATTACAAATATAAGGATAGGGCGGGCGTAACGGGATGAATGAAAAACTTTTACATTCACCTTAAATCACAATTAAACTCTTGATAATACGTCTCACGTTAGCAAATGCCATAGTGTAATTTCTCTTCCAGAGTGTCGTATTCGCCATAGATGATTTTGATACTTCGCAAGTCGCCACGTTCTTAGATACAGCAGATCATTGAGAAGATCTACCTCTATTTAACGGTAGTTACTTGATTACTGATAGACCAAAAACCTGCAAGACCAATTTCATATTCTTTTTTCAGTTATCAATTGAATACGAATTACAAGATACGAAAAAAGTTATCTGTGCTACAAAATAAATGGAACATATATACATTTGTACATGGTAGATGATATGAAAAAGTTATCTATCCCAATGCTAGATGTATTTTAGATTGCATCACTTACATGTGTTCGAATCCAAGACGAGTCGCTGTCGAATGCTTACAGCTACAAAGATCCATTTCCACTAGGCATAAGTTGATGGTAGCTCAATAAATAGCCAAACGTAGGCTTTTTAGCTTCCTTCTGCTGTGTGAGTCATATACTAAGCTTAAGAGCTCACAGAACCATAGGCTCTGTTTGTTTTGTGCATTTGTGGTGGCACGAACAAGCTGTAGCTGATAGTGTTTAGGTAAACGCCACGGACGTATAAACAGTCTCTCAGATTCGTAAGTCAATCTGAGAGACTGCAAGGTTTTCTAATGAAATGAAATTGAAGATGCAGTAGTAGTAGATGCTGATATAGCAAGTCATCATAAGTGATGGCTGAAACTGAAACTGTAGAACCTCACAAAATCTCCTGCACCTCGTAGAATGATATACTGTCCTGCCCAAAATAAGGCAATAAATTTTGATCATTAACTAAGTTCGGAGATTTTGTGATCCCTACACAGATACGTGTAAATCAATTAGATCTCTTTGGTGTAGCGCAGCCTCTGACGATGGCTACAATGGTCGAAGCACAAGCCAGCCGTGCTATGACCAACATGATCAAACTACCTGAGAAGAAAACTGCTGCCATTGCAAAGAAGCCCAGTGTAAGAGACAGGAGCCCCATCGTCTCAGCAATGGCGGCGATCTGAGGGTACGAATTCTCGATGCACATCGCAGATAATGAAGCTGCAGCAGCAATAACCATGGCAGGCCCAAAGAACCGAGGCGGTTCTCGGGATCCAGACATTGGCTGATACATAGCGAAAAAAGCCTGAAAGGCTAGAGTCAAAGTTATTTCCGATAGGCTAGAGCGACGACCCTTAGGGAGGTCCTCACGCTTTTCAATTTCGGTAGCATTTGCATAACGTGGGATGTGGTGGGAATCATGGTTCACTGGAGGCAATTCCACTGTCAGGGATCTCACTCTGGTAATACTGGTCGGTGAGGATATAGGGAGTTCTCTTTCAATTTGTTGCGATTTTGGAAGGGCTATGTATTTCCAAGCATTTTGAAGTATGCTATGCAAAGGAGGGTCAGAAGACATGGGAAAAAACAGAGTTGGGTAACAATAACTGTTAAACACTCTGTTAGTGCGCTCTCTGGTTTTAATGCTAGTACTCTTAGTTTTCTTATTTTATAATGAGGTTGGGAACATTCAAGAAAAGAAGGTGCGTTGTGGCACTTCACATTCCTAGTCTCATTAAGTTTCCTTGCATTTGCAGAAATCATTTTCATTGCTTGACTTGGTTTTTCACATTACAGTCTTTCGGTCCTCTTGACCCGACCCGAAATTTGATGACCCGGTCCTCTTGGCACCTTAAAAGAAGAGTAGCAATTCCTTTAACATTAGACTACATAATCTATTGTGCTAAGATAATCTAACTAAAATATATATATCATCTACAATAAGTATTATTAAAAATAAATTTTTAATTTTATCACAAATGACATTTAAATGATCATAAAGAAGAGTTATAAATACTTGCCACCATATCATATGTGTTTGTTATGTTATAATATTTCAATGATTATACATATTCTATACATAAAATATTTAAATTATTAATTATTTGTGTCATTTCATTGTATTTATTTGAATTTTAATATATTTATTTAATTATATCTAGCAAGGACCCAATGATCATTTGGTTGAACCAGTGACCCAATGACTTGATGAGATGACTGAGTCGAGTCCGCCGGCTAAGTTTAACAATTGTGCTTAAGAGAGAGAAGGGAGAATCTTATAAAGGGAGAGAATACTTGACATCATACTTTTTATACCTCTTTTAATCTCCATTAATCCTATTTATAGTAAGAGTTCTGCTACACGTACACCAAAAATATACACCATACATACACCCCGTACTTATATACATAAAGTTTGTGTTTTAACTTATGTAATGTTTGTACATTTAATTAAGTATAGTTAAGAGTATTATTTACAAGTTTGTAATGTTTGTGCACTTGTGAGAATAAAGTTTGTGCATTATTAATGGTGTATGTATGAGTGTATGAAATTGGGTGTACATGTAGCATTTTTGTTATAGTAACTAGTAATGCTCAGGGTACAATCTTTTTTACGCCACTATACTGTTATCGTGTAGTGCACGTATGGTATACACAAGAACTACACAAGAACATTAAGTATATAAACTTTTCTACATAAATGCACAAATTTTTTTAAATACGGAAACAAATCTAGTCGGATTTGCGGTGCATTAAATAATGGAAAATAAAAGTTATATTCTCCCTCCTATTCCCCACTCACACTCTAAGCTTGTGATTTCACTCATTACCGTGCACAAAATTTTAAAATAGATGCACAACTTTGTTCTTATGTGCACAAACTTTTCACTAAACAAAAACAAAGAATGAGACGAAATAATGAAACGAAAACAAAGAAGAAGAAAACTTTGATTCTTATATGCACAAACTTTTGAATAAGAATGTATAAACTTTTCTAAGTACATGCACAAATTTTTGAACACCTAGAAACAAATAATATTACGGAAATGGAAACAAAATGAAGAGGAAGAAGAAAAATTTAGTGCTCACGTACACAAAAATTTGCACAAGATTATACAAACTTTTTTACACACATGTACAAACTTTTTAACAATTAGAAATGAATACTATGTCAGAAACGAAAATGAAAACGAAGACAAAGAAAAAACTTTGGCGCTTAGATACACAAACTTTTGAATAATTATGCACAAGCTTTTCTTCACACATGCTCAAGCTTTTGAATAATCACAAACAAAAAAATGATAAAAACGAAAATGAAAACTCTAGCATCTATCAAGTGTTGCGAATACGAAAAAAATGAAGAAGAAAAAAATAAAGAAAATATTATATCAAGATAACGTATGTAATAAATGAAGAAAAATGAAAAAAAAAACTTAAAAGATGAAGAACAAAAGCGTTGGTAATAAATGAAAAAAAGGGTTAATTATGTTTTTAGTCCCTGTAAAATTTGAAAGTTTGATTTTAGTCCCTGCATAAAAGTTTTAGTCCCTGCAAAATTGTAAAATTAGTTTTTAGTCCCTGGGTGGGGTGAGGGTTGACTGGGCTGACGTGGCGCACCACGTGGCACGACCCAAAATTTTAAAATTTGGCCCATATATCCACTTGACCCGACCTGACCCGAAATTAATTTAAAAATTAAAAAAAAAAAGAAAAAAAAGAGAAAAGGCAAACCCTCCTCCCCCCCCCCCCCCCGACCCCCCCCCCCCCAACCCCCCCCCCCCCC